>JAEUWP010000438.1:0-24084 GCA_018524725.1 Podaxis mareebaensis | reverse complement strand
GATCCTAGTGCCTCTGCAAACCATCTAGTGAGATAGCTGCCCCCTAGCAAAGCTTAGGTGACTGGTGATAAGGACCATCCTAACATCTCCACCATCCATTGAACCCCTTGAGCCCTATGAGTGTGGATCTTCTCCTTTAGCTTCAAGTCATAGAGAGTCACCAATTTTGGTTGTTACAGATAGTGAGGATGATGGTGACCTAGGTCACTCTGGTACTGTTACACTCCTCTGTTCCACTGTTGCTTATGCCACTGCTTTGACTGTCTCCCTTGTTTCCCCTCTATCTCTCATCTTCCTGTCATCCTGTGTCTTCATCTCCTCTCTTGTCTAAACATCTCTCTCAGTCATCAGTCTCATCTCAGATCTTCTGAAGTCATGCTATGTTTAGTACTCAGGCTTGGTAATACCTTGTGTAATAATAGTCCACCTTCTGCAGATCTCATCTTACCTCAGGCTTGGTCTAGTATAATTAGAACACCAAAGTAACTATGAGTGTCTCAATATGGACATGTAGAATAGCAATTGCTCTAGTATTTAGATAGCTTGTAAAGTAAGTAGAACTTAGCTTTATGATCATTTGTACATAGCATGAGAATAGCAGGACTGTCTTCTGCTCTATCTTCTTGCTGTGTGAGAGCTCTACCTGCCTCAACAGGATAACTGGCATAACAGCTAAACCTATGGAGTAGCCTGTGACCTTACAAGTCATATCTCTCCCTAGGCAGTCCCTGTGAGATTTCCAACCAGCCTCTAGTTCTCTCAGGAGAACAGACAGGTGTTCTGTATCAGGAACTTAATAGTGTTGGGTTGTCTTAGGACAGTATCTCTCTGCACTGAGACGATGTCCATACTGTCTCTACATAACAGGTACCTACCAGGGTACTAGCAGATCCAGAGACCATGCCAACACAGGTAGCCCAAGACAATGCTTGACAAGATGTAAGTTTATTTTGCCATTATGGGTCTCTTATCCAATATTGACATTTATTGTGTAGCTGCTACACTTGCTGAGAATGATGTTAATGAGATCAGTCAGACACTTTCAAGCTCATTCTCATTTGGTCTGGACATCTCACAGCTTGATAACCCCTGGTCAGGAAATCAAGAACTTGGGTTTTGAACATACTAGCTAGCCATATTAGTCCTAGATACCCTTCATACTGCTGCTTTAATTATTACTCCTTACTCCTTACTCACTTTTAATTACTCCTTATTCCTTACTCCTTACTCTTAATTCTATACCACTCACTTGATGACATTTGATATGATATGGATAACAGGTAGACTATAGTCTTGCCAAGTAATAGAACTAGAATGTCTATCTGTGGATTGGTAGGACCTTGTGAGATCCCAGAGGCCAGGTACATGTGCAGCAGGAGAACCTAAGCCAAGATTGATGGCCCATTAATCCCATCAATCCCAGCTTCAGATGGACTTTTGTCAAGTCCAGAGGCCACACATCCTCCCACATTGCTGTAGGTGTCATAAAATTTACACCATTCAAAAGCCCTGAATGATACAAACAGAATGATGTATAATTTAGACCTTAGTGGTTGAAGCCTCAACCCCCAGAGGCCAGACAACTGACTGAGGTCAGCTTGGGCTGATGATGTTTGACTTTGTTTGCCAAAGTCTGACACTTTTTGAGTGCATTGAAGATTTCTGACACTTTTCAGTGTCCTAAAATTGCTGACACTTTTTAATTTCTGACACTTTTCAAAATTGCTGACACTTTTTGATACTGAATATTCCAGCAGAAATAACACCACATTGGTGTGCCATATTATTTTTGTCCATGTTGGTGTGCCATAGTTGGCTTGAAAGGCCAACAGTATCAGCAAAGTCCACTTACCATCATTTGAAATGACTCACACATTCAATAGACAAAACAACTGTAAATCACACTGCCAACATGACTGTCAAAGCACATTGTCACTGATATACCTACCTCAGCAAAATCAGTACACAATAATATAATATGTATTATCCATTTCTGGGGTATGAAGAAGTTGACATCTATGGAGTCATATCTTCATCTTTGGTAACCTTGATACCAAACAAAGGCCACACATCTGCCATGTTTCTTGGAGTTTGGGGATTACAGCAGCATTGATGGAAAGATGGTGAGTTGCACTGTCTGTAGCACCCTGAGCCAATGAGTTTTCTGGATTGGCAGTCCTCAGATCAAACATTTCTTGGATCCGGGCATTTGGCTTTTGCCCAGTGCAAGGAAGCTTCCAAGAATCCAGGTGGGCTAGCATATCAGTGATTAATAGTCAAGGATAACTCACTAGGAGATCATTCTGATCTTTCTGCCTTTAACTGTTCACACAGTCTTTCTTGGTTATCACATTTGTGATGCCTCTGCCACCCTCTAGAGAGCCAAGGTTGAGGCATTCCCCTAGTAAGGCTTCAACATCAGTGTCTTTCAGACTTGTTGGCATCTGCACATCATGTCCTACATGACTCCACTGCCCCACAGAAACATTATGGGCAACTTTGCTGATGAGGTTTATATGACCCAAGATGAATATTGGGTGCATGGGAGGAAAGGGATAGTGAAACACCATGGAAAGCTCATCAGTGATGAATGAGTTTAGAAGGTGAGCCATACATACCTACCACTGGCATTGAGCTGGTACTTGGTCCACATTGCATGTGCCACTGTTGGGTATATACCAGAATTGAAAAGAAAAGTTCAGAAGCAAAGGGGATCTGAACAAGTGCAGGAGATATGACAGCTGATAATGGGGTAGTGCCCATTGTCACTCCAGCAGTCAGTGAGTGATAAGAAAAGAACAATGTTGCTGCTATACTAGTATTGTGTCAGTGGAGAGTAAACTAGTTACTCACAATCTGAGGCTGGTCAAACAGGAAGATAGCCTGATAAGTGAGGGAAAGGCAAATCTGTAGGAGTACCAGAGAAGATATGACTGAATTGGAAGTAGCAAGGAATGTTTGAGAGTAAAGCTTAGATGTCAAGTGAAGACAAGGAATATGAAACTCCAGTGAAGAAAGTAAATGCTACTACATGAGGGTTCAAATACCATAGAGAGCAGCTACACTAGGTATAGGGTATTGTACATGCATGAGTCAGAAACATAAAGAATACGTGTGTATAGCATGAGTAAGATGCATGTAAATGATAAAGATAGAATAAACATGACTCTACCATATGCTACAGGAGTCATGAGGTGCAAGAAACATTTCTACAAGTCATAAACCATGAGGATATGAGTAATACTAATACAGGCCATATGTCTACATATGTGTTACAAGTATATTAATAGAAACAGATCAATCTAATCATAGCATGAAGCTATGGAGGGTTCTAAAAATACATTTGCTCTGTCAATGCAGAGTGTACATGTCAAGGATGCAGCATGTACTGCCAATGGCAAGTATATGCATAAGCATGATGCTGATTCATTCCTCAACAGTGAGGACTGTGCTGAACCACTGCTTTCCCAAAACATCTCCTGAATGACCTGTATGAGCTGAATATCCCCAGACACCTCATGTTTGCAAGCTACCCCCTCATGTAATTCCTCATTAATTGCTGAAGCTGTCTATAAACAACAAACATCTATTATGTGAGAATAATGGATGCACTACTGAGTGATGTCTTAAAATTCATCTATGTGAATAGTGGTCTCAACACTGAGCCATGGTGTGACTTGATATCAAGTAAAGCCTTCAGGGAACAGCAGCAGATCATCATCAATGATAATAACTCTGTCTACAATCACAAGTCAGTATGGTCCTATATGACGCTGTACATACATAGTACATATCAGTGCTACCTGTACCTTGTGTAGCAATAATTCTCTAAGAAATGTGAAGAGCTGGAACTATGGATGATATAACAAGAAAACTAGAGATGGCTTTAGATTTATGCCTGTGCCAAGGCACCAATCCCTCAGCTGCTTGAGTGGCTGGAGGCCAACTTTGGATATACCTTGAATCAACCCAGCATAGGGAGCCTGAACTCACACAAGAAAATTCTGCAGAATATTCAAGGTATGGAGCTCAGAAAAACTGCCCCTCAGGGCATTGGTGTATTCAAATACTTATTGGAATACATGTCAGTGGATGTCTAGACTATCCACCTGCTACTCAATATCCACCAGGAAAAACATATATCGCTAGACCCTGGGGGCAGGACTGTCCTGCCTTGCCAGGACCTGATGCACCTGAAACTAACCCCGACCTGACCACTGACATGCTAGCTGAAGGATTGGTGGAGGCTGGTGCCAGGCCACTATCTCACTGAATCAAACCCTGACTTGTTCAGTTCCCTTTGGTTCTGAACTTTTCTTTTCGTTTTTGGTCCACCCTGGCCACTGCCTGTTGCCCTGGGCACCTAATACATATAGTGAAAGGTTCCCATGAACATTTGTAATTTTCGAGTCCTGGTGTTAGGCTGGTCCTTATCACCAGTCGCCTAAGCTTTGCTAGGGGGCAGCTATCTCACTAGATGGTTCGCAGAGGCACTAGGATCTAGCAAGAAGGATCATGGTAAGTAGGTGGCGAGGCAAGTGTCCAGTTAAGCACACTCAGAGGTCGAACTTCTATCAGTCGAGGATATGACCAATAGAGAGTTTTACTACCACACTGATCGTGAGCTAACATCAATCCAGAGATAAAGCGAGAGCAATATTCTGAATTTGAGAATATAGGAAGCTTGCGCTTCCAGTACACAAGTGGCTATTTAAGCTTTACTTCTAAGGTCTGAATCTGGTAACTATGATGAAGTAAGGCTATGAGTCCGAGAGTCAATAGAAGCATAACTACGGAGCAGAGCGAGATGAGAATAGAAACTAGACAAGAATAGAGAATGAAACTAGAAAGGAAACTACTAACTAAGGAAATGGTTCAAGTCTGAGTTCATTTGGGATATACTGATACTAGACAAAGAGTCTGTAGTAGAGATATGGAAGGGGAACTATTTAGTGGTTTATTACAAGTCCATATCAGGGTGAAGATGTCCGTCAGAGGAGTCAGAGGAGTAAGAGTTGGGAGATGAGGCAGAACTGGGGATGGTGAAGTTACCTACGGAGGGTAATGAGTCAGGGGAATCTTCATGAAGGAAGATGAGGCTGCAGTGTGGGGACGATGACGATGATGATGATATGTCAGCAGTGACATATGGCAGTGGATATGGAGGAGGATCACCGATGGGTTCTTCTGGGTTTGACTCGTCGATACCTGGGACATTGGAGTCAATGCTATGGAGTGGTGGAAGCTGGGTACAACGGGGAGGGATGGCCAGAGGCTCGTCGGAGTTAGGATCGACGCGATAGACTTCTACTTCTCGAAAGTAGAATCCATGGGCGACTTCATATTTGATAATATGCGGGACAACCTTGGGCAGATACATCATGTAAGCATGGAGGAATACTATGGGTTCTCCAGCATAAGGAATCATCTTCCAGCCATGGGCCCAGGTGGAGTCGAAGTTGTTATGGATCGTCTGGATGTACAATCCATCAGGATCAAAGGCGTGAGTGAAGGGAGCATTCTCCCAAGCGATACATAGTATTTCAGTCATCATTCAATTGGTTTCATAGAAGAGTGGTCCAGGCATTGGCCAGTCTTCAGAGAATAAGGAGGCGTGGCCAAGGAGGCGACAATTGGCAAAAGCTTCATTGCAGTAGCGGATTGAGTCTTCAGCCAATATACCTGTATCTTGAGTGGTGGAACGAGAGGCATTGGGAAGTCCAAGCTCATGGATTAATGCATGGTAAATGATGTTGCAGTGGGAGGTACCAGGCTGGTTCATAACACCTGGGGCATTTGTCCAACTTATATTTGAGCATCTCAATGCTAATAATTATGTCACTTCCCTCCGTCCCCGCAGTGTGGCAGGCACTAGGGTCACCAAATTGTCTGCTGGAACATATGCTCACACTAAGCATCAGAGACACTCTGAGTGAGCAGGGAGGAGTCAAGTAAGGTACAGGCTAGTGGTGACTCCCAGCTTGAGTCAACACAAAGTTATGCGCTCAGATGAGTTGTGTGAAGGAGTGCCATTGATTAAAAAAATGCATAAACAGTATCACTAGAAGAGTTCGGTTGGATAGGGGGGTCTATTGTTGAGAGGAAGAAGTTCAGGCAGGTAACTGCTGTACTTCTTCTCATACTCAATCTCATTCTTGATCTGGTAAGGAGTGTATATGAGCATTGTGGTGTGTGCTAATGAAGCATGAAAACGTACCACAAAAAGTTTAACAGTACTGATAAGAACATCCCATCTACACCTGAGTTGGGGACTCATAGCTGTCCCGAACATGAAATGTTGACTCAGAAGATTGAGGCGGCGGAAAAGCCATTTTGATTGGTAGGTTTCCACCTCATTCATTCTTTCAATGTCGCCAAGTATGGAGTCACTCTCAAAGGAGGTGTCGCTCTCAAAGGAGGTGTCACTCTCAAATGAGGTGTCGCTCTTGATGTAGGTGTTGCTCTCAATGTAGGTGTTGCTCTCAATGGAGGTGTTGCCCTCAATGGAAGTGTCGCTCTCAATGGAAGTGTCACTCTCGATGGAGGTGTCACCCTTGGTGGAGGTGTCACCCTCAGTGGAGGTGTTGCTCTCAATGGAGGTGTTGCCCTCAGTGGAGGTGTCACTCTCAATGGAGGTGTCGCCCTCAGTGGAGGTGTCGCTCTTGATGGAAGTGTTGCCCTCAATGGAGGTGTTGCTCTCGGTGGAGGTGCCGCCCTCAGTGAAGGTGTTGCTCCCAATGGAGGTGTTGCCCTCAATAGAGGTGTTGCTCTTGATGGAGGTGTCGCCCTCAATGGAGGTGTCGCTCTTGATGGAGGTGTCGCCCTCAATGGAGGTGCCACCCTCAGTGAAGGTGTTGCTCCCAATGGAGGTGTGGCCCTCAATGGAGGTGTTGCTCTTGATGGAGGTGTTGCCCTCAATGGAGGTGTCGCTCTTGATGGAGGTGTCGCCCTCAATGGAGGTGTCGCTCCCAATGGAGGTGTCACTTCTGATATCTGCTGGCAGTAAAGTGGCCAGTCAAGAAGATTGTAAAATGCCATGGAGAACTCACCAGTGGAGAGGGGATTGTTTCCCTGTTTTGCGGCTGCAGCTTCCATAGGCCCACTTGCAGTGCAGGTACTACTGCCAAGGTGAGGTGAGAGATTAAAGAGAGATTAAAAATAGGTGGTAGCACAGAAACCAAACCCTTTAATTAAGTCAAGAAGATTAATGGTACGTCTTACAGCGACATTACATTTCCATGTGACTCTTCCCAGCAGAGCGTATGTGCAGTGAACTCTCTAAGGTAGGAAGGAGATTGTGGGGCACCTGGGACACCAGTGCTGCAGTGCTACCTTGAGGTTGTTGGGGAAGGCCAATGGGGTCATGTATGCCCTACTGCAAGGAGAGCGCCATGGCTATGCACAGAAAATGAGGATTAGCGTGCATTTAGTGATAACTGAGATTCCTCCGGATACCTTATGGTTTACTTAATAGCATTAGCTCGTACCCTCATGTCTCCACTGGGGGTGACCAGAATTGTCAGAAATGTTCGGAGCTGAATTGGATCTGACATGATAGTGATCCATGAATGGGCAGATACTGGAAGGATGCGGCATGGCAAGTCTTAGCGCTGTCACATTGGCGCTAGTCATAGGTATTTTATGCATGAGAAATCGAAATATTGAGAGGTTATCCCCGTGACATGGCCCCCCCACAGGCCCCTTTGCCCCTCTCAGTGGTCCATTCAGTATCATTCATGTTTGTATGATTTACAGGCAGATCCAGATGCAGTATGTGTGTGTATTCTGATTGGTCTTGGTGATGCATGCCACTCATTCAGACATGCTGAGGCATGGTGGCGTCATCTTATCATACCCCTGACAAATCTGCCAGATGAGAATTAGAGAGTCAACCACTCTCTCTCAAGCTCTGGGTTCTCCATTATGACAACAGGAAAAAAATCTTGAACCCATTACCCAAACATCCCGAGCCCCAATGAAAACTGGCAGCTTGCTAGCATGCAACAGGTACTCTATCTGAGAGTAGGGGGAAGAACATTGCCATCTGTGGTGCTATTGGTTTCAGGGCGAGTTCTCTCCACTGATGTCTGTCAGTCAAATACTTCTTAAGCACAAGTGGACTCAACTACTGGCTGTTAACGAGAATCTTGAGAATGTCCTGGAGCTTGTGGGCGTTGTTTGCTGAGATGAAAGAGTAGGAGTGTAAGTTACAAGGCAGGGATGCAACAGATAATGTGGACGACATGAGTCACTTGACTCATGGTGCATGGTAGGAATCCCTTGATGTGAGGTGATTGGTGTGACAAAGTGGACTTATGTAGTGGTATCACTCGTTGCCACTGCCACCACTTTAACCAGCCTTCAATGAGACCTCCTCTGTGCTTTTTTGGCTGCTATCTGGAACCCCGCTTGTCATTCCAGGGAGTTCTCATGTTTCTCTCCCATGCCTGGCTCAATCATTTATTCAGGCAGATATTTCAGTCCCCTCCGACTTCCATGAAGGTTCTTCCACACTGCAATCTCTTCGGTCCCACTTCCGCCTTCACCTTAACACAATACCCAAAGCAGGCACTCTCCATATCTTCACCATAAAGCCCAGTTTGATGATTGGGAGTGGGAGGGCTGAACTAAATTTGTAGTATGTTCAAGGTACACCCTTCTAAGAGAATTTTGGTATTGATAATCACTTAGACTAGTGACATCAAGCACTCAGTGTTCCCACCTCCCAACTATGAGCTTGAAGCTCTCAATAGCACTCATGTCCCAAGCCTCACATGTTAACACAATCTTTGCTGGCAGCCAACTAGTCAACAATTGCAAGGAGAACTGAGGTGACGTTCCCTGATGTGCATACAGTGGAGGTGGCTCAAGAAGGCGATGTTTTCCATTTCAACACTTCAACTATACTGATTAACCTGACCAGAGGTACGCTAATGTTACACCTCGATAAGACCATTCTGACATTCTAGGGTTTCCATGTTCTGCATATCATTTCAAAATTGCATCATACCACCCGACATGGCTGCAACCAGACCTCTAGCTACTGTTTCTGTGCTCGAGGTTCCCCATTTCCCCTGGTGTCTTTCCTCCTGCTAATCCCTGTCCTATGCGACTGCAAAACTAGTGACCTTCACTGCCATGTGCTATCTATCTTGTATGACAGGAGGGTAATTGGTTGTGCAGAGAGTGCATCATCAACAAAGGTGTGGAGAAGCTCTATCTAAATATAAAATAATCTTACCTGCCCCTTTACATGCTCTCAAATTGTAACAAGAAATAGGTCTGTGCATGTTCTTCCTTTTGGCAGACTATTGGATGCACTTGGACATTTGGAAGGCAAATTGAAGAGTGTCAGTGAACAGGTGCATTATTTTCTTTTCTACTCAGTGCGGGTTTACTGACTCAATCGATACCAAGCTTACTGAGCACGTGCCCCTCATTTGTCTCCATCTCACCAAAGCTTCCAAGGTCAAGGTGACATGTGTCACTCTTGCATTTATGCTCATCCTATCCAAGAATGCTCACATCCATTAGTCCTCACCTTGATTGTCATTGTGGAGATCAGATGACGGCTGGTCGTGTAAGCGTCTATCCGTCATCCTCCTCCCACTAATCGGACCACTGACACCTCCGTTTGATACACCCCAGCCCTCCATTCATGAAAACAGCTTCATGACTCGACGAATAACATGACACAAATGGCTATTGGGCATTCATCGAAAATCGCAACCCCATTAGGCAAGTGGTAGACCACTGCCTCAACACTCCACTCCACCACCGCCTCTTCGCTCCCCTTGCACCACTTAATTTCAGTGCTTTCTTTCTGTTCAATTCAATTCCACTTACAATATTACAAATTGTAAGCATCTTCTAAGTTTCAGATTCGTCCTTTATTCCCCACTCAGTTACCTCTTCATTATCTTCACTTCCGTGACTTTTCTGACTCAGTTTCTCCTCTATGGACCTCGTAGCATACTACGGATCTCTTCCAAATATTAACTACAACCTGTAAATACTTTATGTATAAATACAGTGCTGTAAATACCTATGAAAAAGATCAAAATATTAGCTTTCTTTTCCTCTTATTTCTCCTCTTCCTCCTTGCAACAAGACCTTCTACTCTTGTTGCTCCCCATCCACCCCATTATGGGTTGGAGTCCTAGCATCAGTCGGATGCTGATGTGCTCACTACTTACCCACTTGTCCCCTCTTTAAGGCTCACAGGAAGCCAGAGAGGGAAGGGTGCCCAGAGAATTGGAGACTTGACATATTGTGATATAGTGTGACATGCTGGCAACCCATGCGCAGTCTGTTAGGGGTTGTGATGTGGGGGAGGAAGAAAGTGTGCTTAGATAACAGGGGACAGAACTGATGAGATAGGGTTGTTGTTGTTCTAGTTGACAGCCATCCTCAGCCATCAGGGAGGCAGCAGATGTTTTCTAGAAATACCATGTCAATATGGAATGTCTCAGAGTAATGACATGTTCAAAGGCGAGCTAAAGTTTGACATTGTGCATGGGTATGATACAAATAAAGCATGATGGATGGTGTGATCAACAGCAAGAAAACAACTACGAAACCAGTGCAGGGTCCAGGAAATGCATGTACAGGAAAGTGGACAAATGATTCCAAAAAAAAAAGCGAAATTACAGGCTGTTTAATCACAGAGTTGAAGAATGCTGCCTTGGAGGATAACTCGACCACGCTCCTGGAGGGCAGCGACAGCCTTGACGACCTCGGTGGTGTCAAAGTCCTTGTATTTTTCCTGAGGCATGGCGGTGTTGAGGTACGTAAGTAGGATGGAAATAGACATGTTGTCAGAAGATTCATCTGTTGTGGCAAACAAATATAAAATGGACATGGAAATGAAAGTGCGGCACTCAGCTGGAGAGTCCAGATCAGTGAGCCCAGTGGGATGTGGGCGCCAGATAATGGCGGCACCACAAGATGAGGAGGGGCGGGAGTTGTCCTTGTATGCTCCCTGTGCGTCAGCATTGCCCTCTGCATCAGCGTCACCATCCCAGGACCACTGGAGACAGGAAGCAGAGATGCAGGGACAGGGATGCTCAATAGACAGACCAAAGATGTGAACAAAAAAATATAGTCCAGATGATACCAAAGCAGGGAAGACAATATCATCAAAGATCAGGTGGGTGGTGCTATCATATTTATGGCGGCAGGTCGAGGGATTTCGACACCATCCACGAGGAGAGAGGAAACCAACGGGCATATCCATGTGTCTCTTAAAACAGCAGCGAAGTTCTCCACATCAAGATCTCGAAGCCTCAAGACCTGTAACTGAGAAAAGGTGCATAATAAACACATTGCCATGGAACGGGAAAAGTCCGGTGTGTTTTGAACTGTGAGAGTGTGTACCCGGGAAAAAGGTAGGGGGGCCCCAGCAACCTCATTGATCAAATCAATTAAGTTGCCTAATGCAAGTCCCCGGACATTCTCCAGTTCTAGCTCCTCCAGGCTTGTCGAGTTCAGTGATGATCAGACCGTGCAGCTAGGGAACTCTGACTCATAGTCCGAGAGGTACAGATACACGAGTGTTTTTTGATTGAAGGATGGTGAATAGAGTTCCGACCCAGCTTGTGGGTTAGGGACCAGTGCAAGAGTACTGATCAACCTAAGTTGAGAGAGTTGGGTCATGCAGGGGGTATATGGGATAGCTGGATGATTATAATCCAGAAGAGTGGTTTGATTGAGGATATGCTCCTCAGCTCTCACTAGTGTGAGTGATTGCAGGCCTGCAAGAATGGAGGACTGAGAGCAATGGATTCCTATGCCTTCGAGGATAAGGGTTTTGAACACCTTTGGGTTGAAGGTGAATGGTCCAATGTAATAACGGTCCTTGCTCAGACGAACCTGCCATATTACAAGGTTTTGCAAGGCAGGAAAATCTCCAAAATTCCTGGAAACGCAAGAAATAGTCGAGTTGTAACCTGTAATTCGCAAGTCTTGCAGGCGGCTGGTAACAGAAGGATCCAATATTGCAGATAAGAACTCCTTCGAATCTGGAGGAGATTGAAGTGATCATGTGGAGTTTATGAGCCCGAGAGATACAAATAGGGGAGAGGACTTGGACTGCTGGAAAATCTCCTTGGATATAAGAGGGTGGGTGTGAGATAGATGTACATGGGTCCAATGATGGGGGAGATCGAGTATGGCTTCACACCAATGTCAGCAGACATGAGACAATGCCAGGGGGATGCAAATGGAACTCCTTGTATCTGGGTGTAGCTCGGGCTGGTGAACAGCATCGAAAATCTCTACAAGAAGTTCTGTGGGCACGACTGCCATCCCACAGGAGAAGGGGTGATGCATCGATGAGTGATTGCTGACTCAAAAGACACAACCAAGCCGAGACTTAGGTGATCAAGCTCCGCTTACATACATGATTCTCATGCCATCAGTCCAGAGCTTCGCATCCAATGCCAGATATTTGAGATCTATCCAGACCCACAGCGTCACCACTGCTGACAAGGCATCTCCCGTTTTGTTCATCCTCATTCCTGAGTCAAGTCTACAAAAACCAGTTGATGGAGCTTTTTGACCACCAGAGAGCCACCACATTATCCAAGTTTTTATCAAGAATCGCGATGCCATTGTCTGGTGCATGAAGCTCATGCGTAGCAATGCAGATGAGCACGTCAACATTGAGATGGCGATGAGGATGCCTCGCCGCTGGAAATGGTTTAATATGACCTCCTCTTGTATCCCAGAACTCTCGTTCCACTGACATTGCTTCCTTTTTCCATAACCCAGTGTATTTGTGTTTCTTATTCCTGTATGTGATTACTCATAACTGGCACTGAAACCATACTGAGTGGTCCTCTTTACATTAGTGCAACCGTTTCACTGCTTAGTATTTATTTCCCAAGTCAGTGCCTCCAGTGACAGTCACAGCATAAATTGACTTCTTGGCAGATGTCTACCTGCAGCTCTTTGCCATACAACGCAGTATTGGTGATACCTTGTCATTTTATTCTGTAAGTAACACAGATACTGCTATAACTACACTGACCCACTCTTTTGAAGCTCGCCATTCTGAACAGTGTGGGCATTATTGGTCAAATAGGAGGCACCTGGCTCGCAGATCGCTATGGTATATGGAACACCCTGATCCCATGTACTCTTGGTATAGCTGCAACAATTTGGGCTATATTTGGAACATATGCGGTATCCGTTCTTTCGGTCACTTCCTTTCGATTTGAATCATGCTTCGTTATAGACTGAGTCCCGCAAGTCTGGTTGTTGTCAGCTGCCTATATGGGATTTTCTCCAGTGCATGTGGGTGCCTCTCACAGTTCACAGACAGCACAAACCACTCAGAAATATGCTTCAGGCCTGGCAGTGGCTATATCAGGCCTCGTATCCCTTGCTTTGTCACCGAGCGAGGTCGGGTGAGTTCTCTTCTTCACATCTATGCTTTGTGATGGTGACAGAAATGGTTTTAAACCTCAGAGCTTGCATTGAGGTTGCGAACACCTTTATGAGTATTGGCTTACTCGTGTCCAGGCCAGTACAGGGTGCTCTCCTAACTTCCAACTTCCACTGGGTACATCCAATTATATTTTCTGGGGTGGGTTGTATATTGAAATGCATCCAGTCCTTGTTAACAAATATAACAAAAGATGCTTATGACTATTTCCACCATCACCTCCTTCGTGATTCGTACCCTCATTTCCAGGCACAAACACTCTCAATGGGTTTGACCCCAACTCATTGTGGCCCCTGGCAATCCACAAGACGAACCCATGAACAGTGTTATTTCACTCTGCCTTCTATCACATGCTTCTCAACTATAAACATTGTCCTGCTCCACTTTTCACGCACTCATGTCCTCACATCGATGTCTTCCAAAATCAATTTTTTCTTTCTTCCTGTTTATTATGGGGCTTATTTTTGCAATGTTGGGTGATATCAACTCGTATACAGACTATTTTGGTTATAGCATAGACTCTTTTCCTGAATCATCGACAATAGAATCACTTTTCAGTATTTTTGACACTCCACTATCGCTTGGCGAAATAGATATTCTTAAGGTCTGATGTAGATTTGAGGGCATGTACCCTGACACTGGTTGGCTTCTCCAGAACATCCGAACAGTTAGGTATCGGTTGTGAAGACTGCAGCTCCAATAACAAAAATCTAGAACAGAGATGAACAAGCACATATGGAAAGTAAAATTTGGCAGTCTACCTCGCCTGTCGTGTCGCTGCTCATATAGAGACGATCATCTTCCCAGATGCAAGACCAACCAGTCTGATGCATTCATCAGGGCAGGAGGAGAGGTCAGCAGCTTGGATGAGGAAGCTGTATCCTAACACATTCATAACACTGGCATTGGTGAATGGATACAGGATGCTAGTGAAGAGATGAGCTCACTGATAGGAACTCTTTACCAAAAGCAGTGGACTTGCTGAATGACCCCATAACCAGTGGGAGGAGAACAATTGAAAGAACCATGGAAGGAGGCAAAGATATCTTCAGCCCAGGCTGCTGGGAGACCCCTCGGATACCGGTGGGCCTTGGTTCATATTGCTTGATATCCAATGGGACAGAGTGGTGTGGAGATCAGACGACGGCTAGTCATGTAAGCATCTATCCGTCATCCTCCTCCCACTAATCGGACCACCGACACCTCCGTTCGATACACTCCAGCCCTCCATCCATGAAAACAGCCTTGTGACTCGACAAACAACATGACACGAATGCCTATTGGGCATTCATCAAAAATCACAATCCATATAAGGCAAGAAGTAGACCACTGCCTCAACACCCCACTCAGTCATCGCCTCTTCACTCCCCTCGCACCATTTAATTTCGGTCCCTTTCTTTCCGTTGAATTCAATTCCACCTATAATATGACAAATTGTAAACATTTTTCTAAGTTTTGGATTCATCCTTTATTCTCCACTCAGTTATTTCGTTGTTATCTTCATTTCTGTGATTTTTTCTGACTCGGTTTCTGCTCTATGGACCTTGTAGTGTACCACAGATCTCATCCGAATATTAACCATAGCCCGTAGGTACTTTGTGTATAAATATGGCACTGTAAATACCTACAAAATCATCGAAATATTAGTTCTTTTCTTTCTATCTCTTCTCTTCATCGGTTCTCGGCTTTTGTCACCCTCCATCCATCCCATCCCACCTTACAGGTCGAAGTCCTAGTGTCAGACGGATGCTGATGCACTCGCTACTTAACGAAATTTCCCCTCTTCAATGGGCCTGCAGAGCAAGCATAGCATCAGGGAAGGATTCACACAGACTTGAACGTTGAAGCTACCTAGAAATTGAAGGCTGGAGGGGGCAGTTGTTGGTCATGTTCTGGCACCATGTATCATCATGTATCTCGTTGGTGTTATCCGGTGTTGTTGCAGGAAGATTGAGCGAGAACTGTGCACCACAAGGAAGTTTCGTATACTGGGGAACATTAATGGGATCAGCTTCCAGATTCCACAAAGTGCTACAGTCAGGGAATCCATAAAACAGAGGGCAGTCATTGGTTCTGGCGGAAGGATATATGAGGCTCTCAACTTTGTCAGCTGGATTGTCATTAGTGAAGGTGGGCGTAAGCCCTGTTATGTTGTCTATTGAAGCGCTGTTTTCAACAATGAGAAGGGTTTTAATATTGACAGGGCTGAGGGAATCCCCAGATGGGAAGGTGAAGCCAGCGGGGTTACAGATACCATAAGCTACTTACTACTTTGCCTTCACCCTGCTGTAGAGGGGCTGGGTGAGGAACGGTCAGAGGGAAACGATGAATTTGGGAGCGACTGGATGCAGGGTCATGAGCTGTGATATCTATGTTGGTCTTAGGCCCAGAGCCAACGAGAATAGCAATAGCGGCCCCTGTTCCATCACGTTTGAGCTTGAGGGTGTGTCGTCAATTCTGGAAAAAAGGGGGTCAGAGAACTTAAGAAGGCCGATGGACATTGCTTCACCACCTCCATCAGCTCAGTGGGTTGGGATCTTTCCGTTGGACGATTCCTCAGTGAGAATCCCACATGTAGCGCCTTCAGGCTTGACAAATTGCGTGATGGTCTCCTTCTCTATGGCCATGTTGCAGAGGAACTTGGTGGTCTTTGTGGTCTCCTTACGAGAGTGAACCAAAACACCAGCCTTCCATTTTTCCCAGCTTGGTCAAAGACCCTCTCATAACAAACCTCATTCATGACCTGCTATTGTTGGATTGCCTTCTTTTCCGTGATGCCGATGAATTGTTGCTGGGGAGCATAAGGATGATATGTCACATCGAAGTAAAAGAGAACCAATGAATTGTCACTGGAGGGCACAAGGGTGATATGTCTCATGGAAGTGAAAGAGACCCCTGCTCTCATCGACGTGGAGGAAGGTGGCAACGTCCTGGTAGTTCAGGAGGGTGGCAGAGAGATCGACAAGATGAACACATTTGTTTGTCTGTTCCATGTGGCAGATAGCATGAGCAATGGTGGCTTCAAGGACAGGACCATGTTTGTCGTGGAGGAGATGGATTTCGTCAATAATGATGAGGCGGACTAAGTGGGTATAACTGGTATCCAGGTAATGACATCCTACTTCTCAGAGGTCGTGACGATAATTTGGGTTTTGCCAATCTACTCCTTGGTCATTTGAGTGTCTCCAGTGGGCTCACTGACTTTGGTGCCGAAGGCTTCAGGCCAAGTTGAGAAGTTGTGGACCATTTCCTGGACGAGGGCCTTCATAGGAGTAATATAAATGATCTTGAAGCTATTGAGCTCGAATTCACCGGTTTCCTTGTTGTGCCACTTGGAGAGTTTGTTAAGGATGGTGAGCGTGGTGACATTAGTCCAGTAAAGCATTAGCATCCAGAAAAGATGGGTATATGTGGGTCAACATACCTTTCCAGCACCAGTGGGTGTGCAAAGGAGGATGGGCTCATTGGTGCCAAAAACAACGGGGAAGACTCTGCTCTGTATACGGTTGGAGCAGGGCACTGTAAAAGCCTCATGTGCCCATACAGGAAGAGATGAGACAGGAAATGAGCTTGTTGTCAGTAATGGGTTTGGACCTGGGTGCAGGAATGCAGGTCTCCTCATATCCCTTCTTTGAGCACTTGGACGAGCCTTTGGGGAGCTTGCATTTCTTGTTCAACATGCAGTGACCACCCTGGCCGTACGCCAGATTCTCAAGGTCTAAGATGCATTTGGGCTGCACCATAGGACCCGGGTTGAGGGTAGCAGTCTTTGGTCCTCAACCTTTGGCTCGTCAACACCCATGGCATCGTGCTCCACCCTCACCCCAACTGCCCCCGGCCAACCCGCACAAGACCCAACCAATACCCTTCTCCCTCATCACCATCTCGATGTTGACGTGCTTGTCCGCATTGCTACGCATGAGCTTTGTGCACCAGACAATGGCATCGCGATTCTTGATACTTGGAGGGATAACCCAATGTTCACTTCGATTGGATCAGAACCCAGTGATATATGGACACCATTGCACTCGCATACCATAGTAGCCAGGTGGCTGCTTTTCACCATCATGGATATACAACCTATCTAAGTACTATTCAGTGGATATATTCACCCAAACAACTTTCCATCCACCATTCCTTCCAACTCCTTGTCAAACACGCCATGCAAAAATCATGAAGCTGGCATCACCACAGGCTCAGGCACTGATTCTGACAGCAGCTTAGCAGCCTCATCAGTCACCCGTTGGACTTCTGCACTGGCCACAGCTGCTGCGCCATCAACACCCACGAGGTTCTTTTGTGCATTCTTTCCAGGAGGGGGTGGGCAGTAGACTTTCTTCTACAAACACAAAACCGCTGTGAGCATTCTGATGGCAAAATGATCAAGGACAGAAACAATTTGCATACCTTCTTTTTCTTCTCTGGTTTTGTGTTCGGATCAGGATAGGCAAGTTTCTCGATCTTCTACCATTCCTCGTTCTCTTCAAATGCCTTCTGCACTGGCTCCAATAGTCAGATGATACCATTCGTGATGGCAGTCTTCAAGTCCTTGGGGTGTAATTTCTTCTCCTTGAAATCCTCCTTCACCTCCTCGAATGACTTGTAATATGCGTTTCCGCCAAACTTCTCATCACACTCCATGGTGAAAACAATTCCTTCAGGTGCATCATCCGAAATGAAGGGTCTTTGGTCCCCTTTACCAGCTTCCAGGATTGAATCACCTTTCAATCAATCAATGCAGAGTTGGCTGACAGGTATGAGCACTGCTCCGACAAATGCAAGGACACCGTGAAAGGTTACACATAAATTAGAACAACATTTAAAATAGGCAACAACGGAGGAGCTTACTGTATTATGGGGTGATAAAATACTTTCGCTGCATTTGGAACAGCTGCAGTTAGCTGTATAGAGATCACAGAAAGGAATGGTTTCGGTTTTGGCATCGCCCTTCAAATTTTTGTTGTCAGTAGTTTCATCTTCATCTTCCGAGTCTTCCTCCTCATCATCATCATCATCGGCATCTTCACCGCTGTCCTCTTCATCATTGGATTTGGAAAGAGAAGAAATGGGCACAACCACGAGCTCCTTCGCTGGAGCAGAAAATAACAACTCAGCATCCCGGAGAGGAGTCGCTGCCATTAGCAGAGGGTTCATCTCAACAACAGCAGTTGACTTGAGAACCGGAGACAACAACGAAGAAGTAGACGGGGACAAAGTGGATGACAAAGCTTCACAATCAAGGACAGGTCGAGGACTAGCAGCCGTAGTGTGCTTGGCAACCACAGTGGAAGCAGAAGTTGTCGTTGATGGGGGTGTCGAAGCATGCTTCACAGACGCAATCCGAGCCTTTTCCTTCTCCTTCTCTGCAGCAGCAGCAACCTTTGACACTGAAGTTGTAACAGGACTGGCCTGAGAAGAAGAGGGTGATATTCCAGGTGATGGACTTGGCGATGACCTCGGCTTTTCCAGCACATTAGACATTTTAGCATTTGTGCTTGCATTGGAACCTGTTGACTGAACCTTGCTGCTAATACTAGATGTGGATGCATGTGCCTTATTACCCAAGGTTACTTTTTCCTCAGACTGGGAAGCCGAGGTCGATACTGAAACAGCAGCTGCGGAAGGAATGGTGGAACCAGTAGAACCAGTAGCCATCATCGCACGTGGACCTTCAGGTGATACAGACTTTCTAGGCAAAGAAGCCTCAGCTGGGGCATGTCTCGAACTTCCGAGGGCCCTAGCAGCACCAGAATGAGACGTCGAAGCTGATGATGTGGGTTGAGGTTGAGAAGACGACGCATTTACAGACCCAAATGAAGTCTGAGTGGGGCTAGTGCAAGCCTTTTCGGTATGTGGTGTGGATTTTGTTGCTGCTCGAGTGGCTGCTGCTGAGCTCGCGGAGGTGTAAATGCGAGGCGGGAGGGGTTAGCCTTTGGCATTGGGTGTCATAAAGGAGGCTTGAGAAGGGGAGGGGAGCTTTTAGCAGAGGACGAAGAGGAGGAAGTTGAAGAGCGGGAAGTGGATCCTTGTCAGTGATGAGTGGATCGTGAGTAAAATGCTTCAGCTGGAATAGTCATGGGGATAGCGCGGGTAGGAGAGGGTTGCCCTGCAAGCAGCAGCAGACGTGGAAGACGATGTCGAGGAAGGGAAAGAAGAGGAAGAGGGTGGAGAGGTACTGGGTGGCACGGTAGGGGGTACATGTTGTGTTGGTGTTGGCAGCGGCAGTGGCATCATATCAGGATTCGTGAACAACGCTCCCTGCAATGACGAGACTCTCTACTCCCTAGCTAACAATCTGGCAGCAATCTCGTCAGCACTGCATCTCTCCCCAGGCAGAGACACAGATAAAGGCATGATCATGGTTGCAGCAGTGTCAGGGACCTGCGAAGACGACGAAGCAACAGGAGCTGAGGGCCCTTCATAATCTTCTCCTTCTCTTGTGACTGTGTCAGTGGCAGGAACAGGGGCAACAAACTCTTCTGGGCCACTAATCTCCTCAGAAGCATCACCGCCTCCACCCATAGAAATTGCCATGTCTTCCTGGGCAACCAAAGACGTCTCTTCCTCTTCCGACTGCACTAATTGATCCTCCACCAACTTCTCTTTCCCTTTCTCCTTCCTCCGCTTCTCCGCCTCCTTCACAGCCATCTCTTCTGATTCACGCAATGCTCGATCAGTCAGGAGCCTTCACGCCCTTTTGATTAGTTCAAGGAGAATCATCTGGTAGTGTTCGTTGATTTCTTTTTTTCATATTTTTTTTCCAAGGTTTTCCTGTTTCAGTGGAGATATGCCTCCTTGATCGCTCTCAGTCAGACGGAATCCCAAGACGCTCAGACAATTCTGTCACAATATCAGTCAGCAGCCCATTTATAACCATAATCTCTGTCAGCGCTTGACGTACCCATAGACTAGTGCTTGGTTATCTGTACCTGCCCCTGACATCACCTTCCGCAATAGCTTGGCATTGAGCCATGCGCCAGTTGATTGTGCAGAGGGATACGGGGACGTACCCGAGTGTGCTGAACAGGATCAACCAACTGTAGTGAAAATGTCAGCATATAATCAAAGAATGAACTTGATACTTACAATCCAGCCACAGTCATCCATCCATCTAATCCTCCCTCTACAGTTGGCAAGTTGTAGTTGACAGGTCGCATCTCCTGGACCACTAAAGTATGCCCCAGTCAACATAGAGCCCCCGAGTGACTATAGAAAAAAAACTATAGAAAAAAGATGAGAATGAGTGTGAAAAACACAGTGGGAATATCTAGGAAACAACTTGTATCAGAACATGCAAGGCAAGTCATTTGGAAGGAATCACTTGTGATACTTGTCAAGGAGGGTGCGGCATTGGAGTGGGAGTTGAGGGCGAGGAGTTGGAAGAGAGGGGGAGAGTTGGAAGAGGGGTAGGGCATTTGGATCTAACAAGGCTTGGGGAAGTGTTTTGTGTGCGGGAGGTTGTAGGTTTTGGAGAGGGAGGTGTGGGTGTGGGGAGTGTGGAGAGGTCAAGTCAGGAGTGGGTATTTGGCTAGTAGCTCTGAACTTTCATGTGCCTGTGTCTGTTGTGCTTGAAGAACCGGTGAGTGTGGAGAGGGAGGGGAAGGGAGGAGAGGAGAAGTGGGTGAAAAAGGAACTGCGGTGCACCTCCAGCCACAAGCACAAGCGCCGTCTCATGCCTAGACCCCTGCAGGGATGCATCAAGTAGAGAAGGAAGGAGCAGGTAGAGCAATGCCCAAGAGTGGGACTGCTGATACTATCAAAACCGCCCCCACGAAACCAACGCAACAAGTTGTTGCAGAAGCAGATCTAGATGAAGAAGGCTGTGACTGCAGATTCAGAAGATAAGCTCTTTGATGTGGTTGACTTGAACAACATACCAAACCTCGTTGTACCAGCACCCTTGATCTCACTGAACACCACACCTGCGAACCTCCTGCCATATGTTTCATTGGAACCATACAAGGGCTATGCGGCCTTGAGGACGTGGTTGAATATTGCTGATGAGTGGCTGCTGGCAAGTTTGCAAAGCATAGTATTGGAAAGGATTGTACAAATATTAGTCTTAATGAGCTGATGATTTGTTGCAGAGGATGGCAGAGGATATGGCGTTTTCTGAGCATCATGAGTGTTTTTCTTCATTTTTATTCACTATTTGGGGTGTTTTTATTGAGTGCGGGTAGTGGAGACAGCTGCAACAGAGGGATTTGCTGAAAAGACTGGCACTTGTGCATGAGGTGGAGGCCTTGCAGGTATGTAGGCAGCCTGGGGAGGAAGTGTCTTCGGATTTGAGCCTGTTGAAGGGGGCAACAAAGGCAATGCACGAGGAAGGGCAACAGGGTAAACAGGGGGGGTGGGTCTGCCAGGGAGCGGAGCTCGAGCTTGAGTTCCAATGGTCTCTGTAGCTGGGTCTGGGTGAGGTCTTAGGCTACTGAGGTCCAGAGAGCCCTGCAAGCAAGTGCTGCCAGAGAGCAGTGGAGAGAAAGGACTGTTAGGCCTCATTTGCCCTTTTACTTCGCTGATCACGTGCCAATCCCACTGACCAGGAAACAGTGCACCAAACTCATGATGACTGCAGCATCATTTCACAGGTCCTCAAAAGAGACCTTTTGGGTGAAGACCTGGGTGGACATTAAGGAACACTGTAATATGTGTCAGGGTGAAGATAGAGTCCTCACTTGAAGAATAGTCATCCCAAACACCCATATATCAGATGCAGTTGTGGGCGATGGCTTGTGTTCATCGAGAAGTTCCAGTGCCATCCATCTGCAAGTGCCACCGACAGAAGATGCTGCGTATCCTGAGACAAATAGCATTTTTGCAACACCAAAATCAGTCAGACAGGCATGATGGTCATTGGTAACCAGGATATTAGCCTATAAATTCCATTAGCGTGAAAGAGAGGAGCAGACGAAGAGCAATCCTACAGCTTTGATATCGCCATGCACAATGGCGTTGGGTTTAAGGTTGTGTAGGTAAACCAACCCAGAGGTGACCTCACACATCTAGGAAGTTGTGCCTTAGTCAGATGGATGAATTGAGTCCTTGAGAGTTGGAAGGCTTTACCAGCTCAAGCTTGTTTACCCCTGGATTTTTCGGCAAAAAATGGACAAGGTCACCGTTCTTGTAGTATGGCATGACTAGACCTGGAGAATCTCGATCAAATATCAAACCATGCAACGGCACAATATATGGATGGCGAAGCTGGGACCACAATTGTGACTCTCACAGGAACTGCTGTGGAGTAAACCTTTCAGCTGGCAATCATGAGGATTGCAAGGAGTGTGCACCACCTTATGGGCATGTTTGAGCGCTGCTTTGTTGCTCCAGGTAGGCCCTCAGATAAGCTTAATGGCAACCTGTCGAGTTGGAGATTGATTTCTTTTGAGTACAGAAGTAAGAGGGCCAAGGCTCACTAACTGGGATGCTATTACCCGGCTTCTGGGTCCATTGTCCTCGGTATAAGTCAGCCAGCCCACCACAAGCAAAATAGTAAGAATCAGACTTGTGAACACCTTCCAGAGTAGGACCCGTGGATCTTTGAACAGCCAACATTGTGGGTTTGGGGGCCAGATGAGAAAGAAGGCGGAGAGAAAAGTGTCATGCCACACGCACTCGGCATGGTGATTGCTAGGTCAAACTTTTTAAACTTAATGTATCCGTTCCGGGTCAAAGTTCTTTTTTTTTTTTTTTTTTGATGGAGCCTTGTGTCCATTGACAGTGGACCACCAGCTCTCGTTGGACCCGTCCGGGGGATAGGATCAAAGCTCTTGAGCGAGCCTCTAGGTGAAAGAGCATTCTTGAAGCTTAGAAGTCTCAATTAAATAACGCATAGAACCATGATTAAGATCAGATGGTAATTAAATGGCAATTCGGCTCTAGGCGTTTGGCAGAAATATACCATTGGTCCGGATCCTTCTTTGTCGTTCTCTGACCTGTCTTGACTGATGGGTCAATGATTCCTGAAATAGGGGTCGCTTGCAATCAGGCCTACATGTAGAAAGGGTTGGGTTGAGTGGGCAATATTCTTACAGCCGAGTCTGCCATAACCTGCAGCACTTGTTCCATGGCTATAGGTTATGAGCGACAAGAAAGGGCACTAAGGCACAGAGAAGCCAACTATATTATTCCAGCAGGGCACCGCGGGTTATGGCAGAGTATGGGTAATGGCAGCATTTACTGATGCAGTTGTAATGGATGATAACAACCCATACCATCCATTACACCCCAGCCATCCTGATGCTTTTTCAACAGTCATACGTATTTTAATCAAGTTCCGATGTTCAATATCAATATTCAGGCTGAAGTCTTGTCCAAGTCATTAGTGCTTCTCCTAAAGTGCAGTCACTTCATGAGTGACTGCGCTGCACTGTGAAAATTTCAGGCTCCGCCACACTTCACAGTCACTCAGAGTGACAGTGACTTCAAGCGCTGTGCAGGCCTGGGACTTTTCTCTTACTGGCAATTCTGAATTGACCATCCCATCCAGTGTCATTCTCTTTTTGACAACTCACTGCTCTCTGTTGTACAACTTGTTGCCCAGGCATTCTAGGACATTCCTCGATGTTTTTCGTAAATGTATGATCAATGAGATTGGATTTTTCCATTCACAATGCTTGGATGTCTCATAAGTGCTACGG
>JAEUWP010000183.1:0-31955 GCA_018524725.1 Podaxis mareebaensis | reverse complement strand
GGGGCAGGTCTTGTAGTTGATAGGGGGGGGAGTGGAGGAGGGAGGAGAAGGTTTAGAAGGGGCCTGGGGAGGGAAGGTGGGAGCGATGATAGGCTTATGCTGAACTTGGGCAGCTACTGGTTTACAAGGTGCCCATTGAGTGATGGTGGACCATGAGCTGAGGGGTGGGTTAACTTTCCCAGAGTCTTGAGCTCCAGGTTTAGTTTCAGGAAGGGTGACAGTGGTGGGAGGTGGGGGGAGCATTTCAGCATCAACATTAGAGCCTGAAGACTCACCTGGTTTATTCAAATTGGGTGGGGGAAGACATGATAGAGCAATTGCTCACATTGTGTCTTTAGCGAATTGCAAGTCTGAATCTTGGGGATTCCCAGTGATGTCAGGGGGAGTAATGGAAGAGCTCTGGGGAGGCCTAGTAGTGTCTTCAGGGGAAGGGAAAGATATGGCCAGTGCTTTTTCAGCCCAACATTCTTGGCAATGACTAGTTGACATAGGGGTCAGGGTGGGAGAGAGGGTGTGGGCTGGGGGGAACTGCATTGAGATAGCATCATAGAGGCATATGTTATGGTTGCCAAAAGGAATGGCCTTGTTACAGAGTTGTTCTGAGTGAGCAATTGTTTGAAGAAGATTAATGAGGGAGGGAGTGCCCTTGAATGTGGAGAAATCCCCTCCATTATTGGCCCAGGAAGAGAACCAACTGGACATGAATGACATGAGTGCTGTAAGGATGTCAAGTCCTTTGGCATCAGAGGAATTTGTGATGTCAATGTCTGCAAAGATGTCACTGAGGGCATTATGAACCACTGACCAATTGGTTCCATAGGACAGCTGCACAGCCTCTTGGTGCTGTGGAATAGGAGGAGGGGAGATAGGAGTGAAGGTTGGGAGAGTGGAAAGTGGGTCTGAAGGTTGGGACTCATCCCAAGTGGTGCCAGGAGTTGGGGGGACAAATCCATGAGTGGCTGCAATGGATTGGGAGGCAGTGAGGGCACAGTGAGATGATGGTGCAATCTCAGGAGACATGAAGTGTTCCTCGTGAACTGGTGTGAGAGAGGGATGAAGGGATTGAGGAGTACTAACTCCTTCTGAATCTTGTTGGTCTTCTTCAGCCAAGTGGACTGAGGAAGCAGTGTCATCATTGTCAGTGACTTTGAGGCTTTTACAAGCCTCATTTGAGAGTAATTGATCAGTGGAAATTAATTGTTTAGTACCCAGAGAAGGGGTGGGTGAGGGGGGCTTGTGAATGAAGCTCACAGAGCTGGTAGGTTTGAAGAATGGTCCCTCAGAAGTGGCTCAGGGGAGGGTAGAAGAAGGTGCCAAACTAGCATTTGAACAATGATGATGAAATACTTTGGAAGCAGCCTTGTTCAGAGCTCCAGTGACACCTGAAGGGCCTTTGGACTCTGCTATAGTGATTTAGAACTGAAAGCTTTATTCCTTGAACTATGAATAACTGTTCCATGAGATTTGAGGTGGTGGTTACTGAGAAAGGAAGGTTGACAAACTGACCTTATGCCCATGCACAGTGTATATAAAATACAACCTACTCAACAGTACCTCAAGCACATCCTCGACTCCACTAATGATGGGATCACCTATGATTCCCTCAACACCAAAATTGACGAAGCAATCAAGAGGGCCAAACAACACCCAGTGCACAAGCACCACCATCAATGCAATAACAACAGACCACTGGCAATGCCTCAACTACAACTCCACATTGCAATGCCTCAATTACACCAATGCCATCCATCTCCCTCATTAACTGCTTTATTGAATACTGCCCAAGCTATGGCACATTTACATGTGCCCAGGAAACCAGGGGAAACAGATCAAGCTTACAATGAGTGCCTCAGTGCACAATGATGACATGCACAAGGGTATGGCCTAAGGGCTGCACACTTCACCATTGATGGGTCCACCATCACAGACAGTGAGACGATCCCAGGAAATGATACCTTCATGAACCAATTGCAACACCATGCCCCAACCACTGGGGCATCACAATCCTGACCACTGCCTCCCCTGTTAATGCAACCTGACCCCTGGGGTCAGATCACTACCCTCAACCCACATTGGTCACCTTGACTACCCCCTATCCCTTCTCCCAAAGGGAAAGGACCAATGGGTGTACCATCGCCAAGAACAATGGCACAGGGTAGTAACTACCCTGCAATGAATCCTGAAATTATGGGATCACCATTGGCCAAACCCATAGCCAGTGGAAAATCCCCAGTGGCTTCAACATCAAATGTTAAAGCCAAGCTACCTTCTGCCACTAGTGTTCCTATGAACACTGGCTCATTCCAAGCCTCAAGCACCCTGTTCATATTGCCTATGGCTAAATGAACCCCTTATGCTGATAAGTGGAGCAACTGGGTCACCCTACAATGAATGCAAAATGAAGACATCCACACCCATGGGTCATCTCTGATAGATGACCAATATATTAGGTTCAATGGACATATACCCATTGAGGCCACCATGTTGGAACATGAGGAGCAAAAGGCAGCTACTTGTGTGTTCTTTGGAGGCCCTCTCAAGACACCTCAAATGGTTAATACCTGCAAAATGGTCAGAATGGCCTCCCCACCCCAACAACCATCCTTGCAGGGGCAAAATCTGCCCCTGCTATACAATCTACATCCCCTCCAAAATCTTCCTCCTGTCCAAGAGGAAGAAGGAGAGGAAGAAGATGATACAAAAGAGGAGCAGGAGGTGTACACCACCTCATGACTCCCCATGCTGAACTGAGGGACCCATCAATACTCTCCAGTCAGAGAGGCATGTGACAAGTCAGTAACTCTGGGGATCATACAATCCATTCAGAGTTACAATAACCTCATGTATGATTGTTTACATTGAATGATCAACCAATACCTCATGCAACCAATTGAGTACCCTGAAGGTTATAAACCTTTGTTGAACAAGCTCCCCACAGAAAAGAGCTTAGAGCCATATGGTGGAAGTCACTGATTCAGAGACTTGTTGTCATTTATAACAAGTCTCTGTGCTGACTTCGCCATGAAGAGACTAGGGGGACAGAGTCCTGTTATGGATCAACTACAAATCCTAACCCTCCAATATTACCTCATTGGAGAGGTGAAGGATATGTTCGTTCATCATGTACTTAGTATAGATTGTAGTAAATATGATTGGACACTCAAGAGCATCATTATGGCACTCTATGACAGATTCATCAGACTGATGTCAATGCATGAGGCTTGTGAGAGCCTCAAAGGGGTCAGGTATAATCCCAAAGAAGGGATTCAACACTATTACAATGCCATCTTGGGTTATTCACAAGACATGGCAATCCACCCTGACAATTATTCTCTTATTGAGACCTTCTTGGAAGGTCTCCTGCAAACCATGAGGCACTTCCTCATGTTCAATAGAGGACTTTCTCCTGAGATGAATCAACTTGAGGACTTCATGGCACATGCAGCTGATTATGAGAATCAGATGCAAAGCAGTGCTTTCTTCAAGAAGGTGTTGAAACCTTCTCAATCACATGAACCATCTGCAGGCTTCTCAAAGAAACCTGCCACAGCTGAATCAAGAACGAGGACTGCATGGGTACCTTATTGCATATCTGCAGGATGGGATTGTATTCCTGCTCACAAGCTAAGGCAACCCTCAAACACCTTCCCACCAAAGTGACTGTCAAGACCCCCACCTCAACAACAGAAACCCAAGGCTCAATTTAAACCCCAGGTACAAAACAGAGCACCTGTGAAGCCAATCCAAGGCAACAAGGCCACAGAGAAAGGGCCTTGTTATGAATGCAGAAAACATGGTCACTGGGCACAAGAATGCCCAGAGAAGGGGAAATGACACAGCTATGTACGAGCTGCACACACAGTCATTCCAGTGAACGACAAAGAAGTTCTTCAACAAGAAGTTGAAGAAATTGAACAGGACTCACTCTCAGATGACAACACTGAGGTCCAAGAAGAACCAGAGTCTAGTTTGTCAAACAGAGATGAACTAGTACAAGTCAAAGTCATTGAATCAGACTATGGATCTGATGTTGATGACAAATACAACTTCACCACCATGATTAGCAATGCAGAAGATGTCAACAACAAAGACTGCAATGACTTCGATGTCATCGACACTCTCACTGTCAAGCCCAGTGAGAAACCAGACCACAAAGTAAGGGTACATCATGTTACCATCCATAAAGAGAAGGATAAAATCCTTCGACCCCAAGCCTCCCTCAGTGAGAAACAATGTCTCACCACTCTCATCAGTGTCAATGGTATTGACACTTGGACACTGTGGGACTCTAGTAGTACAACTACTGGCATCACCCCCATGTTTGCACAAGTAGCTGGCATCAGGGTCAACAAACTATTAGACCCTCACACACTGCAACTGGGGACAGTGGGCAGTTGATCCACTGTCAAGTATGGAGCAACAGTAAATGTCACCATTGGAAACATACATACCCATATGTATGTAGATGTAGTGAACTTTGATTGCTATGACATGATAATCAGTATGCCATTCATGTGTGTGAACAATGTCATCCTCGACTTCATCAAGAATGAAGTCAGAATTGGAAGCAAAACCATAGAAGTAGCAAACTTCACTGGTGAATCAGATACTCACCTGCACTGCCACTGTGCAACTGACAAAAACAAGCCAAGTTGACTTGTGGAGGATGTTTGATGGGACAATGTCCATCAAATATCCATAGAAGCAGTTTGAGATGACAAACAAAGCTCCCAAGGGGAAACATTACCCCATAATAGCTGTCACCTCCTAGAAAAGGTCGAGAGTTCCATGAACTCTCAAAGGGGGGACATGGGTCAAGAAGAACACAAGGTCTCATCCAAGAAGAACAAACTGAAGGAGAAAGCACCTCCTTCACCAAATCAAGAGGGACAAAATGCCCCTCATGGACCACAAAAAACAAGATACAAGTCTCATTTGATAGACAGACCAGCTCAGAACCCAATGTTCAAGTGGTATTACAACCCCCAAATGCCTGCAGAATGGAATACCATGGTCTGCAGCATATGGGAAATGCATTGTCCTGGGGACAAACTACCAACATCAACTGGGTTCACACAACCCAACCTCAATGACATAGTTGAAACCCAGGAGTTTATCAGGGTACATTACCCTGATAAAATGGTACAAGATCAACTCTGCAGTATGCTTATCACCCATCTTCCAGTGGAAGATGAATCAGAAATGCAGATACAAAACACTTGTATCAATGCTGAAAAGAGGAATTGCCACCCTGAGTGACAAGATCAGTATTCCAAGAAAGACATACCGACTCTGTGCCAGCAGTGGTTCAGCAAATTCAAGGACATCTTGCAAGGTCCTCCCAACAAATTACCACCATTTCATGAAGTAAATCATGAAATAAACCTCATCGATGAGAATAAGAAGTACAATTACTTCACTCCTCAATGCCCTCAATCTCTACACAGGGAGTTTCACCAGAAACTCAACTGTTATGTGAACACAAAATGGTGGGAGCCATGACATGTCTCCCAAGCAGCACTGTTACTGTGCATCCCAAAGAAAGACAGTTGACTATGAACCATCATAGATGCATGACAACAAAATGAAAACACCATCAAGGATGCCACACCCTTGCCAGACCAAGATGTCATTCAAGAAGACATCGCTCAAGTGCAATATTGATCCAAAATCAATCTTTCTGATGCCTACAAGCAAGTCTGAATACATCTGGAAGATGTAGACAAAACAGGATTTGCCACAATTGCTGGCACGTATGTCAGCAATATAATGCAGCAGGGGGATTGTAATGCCCCTGCAACCTTTCAGTGGTTAATGACTGCTATATTTCACAATGTCATAGGTATATGTGTACATGTATACCTTGATGACATCTTCATATTCTCTGACTCAATAGATGAACATGAAGATCATCTATGACTTGTGTTCGAGCAACTGCATGAACACAAGTTATATGTCAAACAATCCAAATGCAATCTGTATGCAGATTGTGTCAACTGCCTTGGTCATATTATTGATGACCAAGGGATACACCCAGATGAAGACAAACTGACTTGTATTCAGGGGTGGCACACTCCCAGAAACTATACTGATGTCCAACAATTCATTGGACTCATCAACTACCTGGCAAACTTTTTGCCAGATGTATCTGCATACACTGGGCCACTGCTCACAATCACCCAGAATGGAACCCCATTCCATTGGAGACCCCTTCACCAGTGTTGCTTTGACATGGTGAAGAGGATCTATGAGAAGACCCCTATTGTCAAACCGATAGACCCCAGAACTGGAGAACCCATATAGATCATCTGCAATGCCTCTAAGACAGGTGTCAGAGCTATGTATGGACAAGGACCCACCTGGGCAGACTGCCACCCAGCAGGGTTCATGTCCAAGAAGTTCACCCCAGTACAGCAGAACTATGCTGTGCATGAACTCAAGACACTAGCAATTTTAGAAGTGCTAATGAAGTGGGAGGACAAGCTCATCAGCTACTGGATCCATGTTATCATGGATCACAAGGCACTGGAGTTTTTCAAAACTCAAATGTAATTGTCTAGCTGACAATGACAATGGATGGACTATCTATCACACTTTAACTTTGACATTACATATGTCAAAGGAGAATGAAATAAAGTAGCAGACTGCTTGTCTCGCTACTTTGAAAGCAATACTCCAGGAGAGGAACACTCTCCTGGAGAATATGTCCAAGTCAATCACAGAATCGATCCTCACTGTGAAGACTTACCTCTACAATGAGCTGAGGAGATTGAGCATCTCCTCGACAGAGTCAAGGCAATGGTCAAGTGACCATTGCATTGAAGCACCTGCCTGCACAAATGGCAGGAAGAACAAGAAATTGAAGCTCATGAGCTTCAAGAAGCAGCCCAGAGACAGGTTGCTCAACAGGAGCCACAAGAATGAATCATCGAGTCCCCAACACTGGGAGACGCATTAATGGGTAATGTCACCACTGAAGCTCCAATGGAGCTCCCAATTGATGTGACAAAAACAATCACATTGGGATATGCATCTGACCCTGTATTTTCAGTGGTGCTTGAAGCACCTGAGAAATACAGTGGTTTTACCATCAACGATAACAGTATTATTTGAAGAACTACCCCCCAAGGATGGGAGGTAGTATGCATTCCCAATGATCAATCCTTAATTACAGAGCTTCTGAATAAAGCTCACAAGATCGTTGGTCACTTTGGTGACCAACAGACAGCAGAGTACCTCCGAAGGTAGTACTGGTGGCCAAGATTAGCCAAAGACACATGCATGTTCTGTAGAACCTGTGAGATATGTCAATGCTCGAAGGTCTTGAATATGAAACCTTCTGGAGAACTACACTCACTACTGGTCCCAACCAAACCTTGGGACTCCATCAGAATGGACTTCATTGGTCCATTCCCTGAATCCAAGGGTTTTGATTACCTTTGGGTCATCATTTGTAGAATGACTAGCATGGTACACCTTATCCCAGTGCATATGCAGATGAAAGCATCCAAGTTATCCTGGATATATTTATGAGAAATCATGAGGCTGCATGGCCTCCCCAGCTTGATCATTAGCAATTGAGATTCAAAGTTCACCTCTGTTTGGTGGGTAGAACTCCATAAAATTTTAGGAGCTAAGCTCCTAATGTCCACATCATTCCACCCACAAATGGATGGGCAGACCAACTGCATGAACCAGAATATCAGACAGATATTCTGAGCAATAGTCAGCCATGACCAAAAAAACTGGGTAGACAAGGTACCCATGACCAAGTTTGCTATAAACTCAAGTATATCTGCCACTACTGGGTATGCACCATTTGAATTGAACAGCAGATACATGCCCAGTATGATCTGAGAAATATAGGGTGACCTAACACCCCCTAAGGGTGTTAGACTATTTGCTGAAGCTGCCCTGATGAACTTGGCATCTGCTCATGACACCATTATAGAAGCACAGGTTTTCCAAACCCACCAGGCAAACAAAAGGAGAGGACCTGAACCTGACATTAAAGCTGGAGACCTGGTGTTCCTCTCCACCAAAAATCTAAACCTACCAAAAGGCAGAGCTTGGAAGCTCTGCCCAAAGTTCATCAGACCCTTTAAGGTCTTGGAAGCCAAACCTGAGATGTCTAACTACCATCTCGAGCTACCACCAGCCCTGCAGGAATGTTGAATACACCTGATATTCTACATATCATTGCTTTGGCCCTATAATGCATCAGACAATGCACTATTCCCAAGCCAAAATAAACTGGAACCCTATGACTTTGGCATAGACAACAAACATGAATGGTTTGTCAATGAAATCATCAGTCATTGTTTCACAAATGATGGCAAGGCAGAGTTCCAAGTCCACTGGAGTCTAGGTGATACGACCTGGGAGCCATATAGCCATTGTAAAGACCTAGCAGCTCTAGATTGGTATCTAGAGCTGAAAGGTGCTAAGTCAATCTGACAGCTACCATGGATCAGTCAATGACTATCCATGGAAAAATTGATGGTGTCCAAAATTGGACACTCAACCCTGAGGATCATGTTCCCAATGTTTGGGAACACAGAGATGGGACAAATAACTTTAATCCATCTTCACCTCAGCACCACTACCATGGATGCACAACAACTGCAACACATGCAAAACCAACAACACACATCAGCACAGGGTGACATGAATCACCCTGCACAACCTGGAGGCCCTCCAATGGGCCTCAAAGGGGGGAGGGCAATGGATATATCACCCGACCTGATCCTAGCTCTTCACCACAATGGGCAGCAACTTGCTGCCCAGCAAGCACTACTATCTAACCTTGTGGGCTCGATACCACAAGGCCCAAACCAACTGGACCCATCACATTTACATGCGATGCCTCTGCCACCTCCACAGTTCATGCAGGGTTTCCTGTACCCTGCATTCTACCCTCCTCCCTCCCCACACATGTACAGTTTTCCACAACTGTATGGACATTACCCAGTGCCACTCATCCAACAACCATTCATGCCATTCCAACAGACAGTGCCCACACCACAACAATCACAGTCACTGACCCAAGATCAGCCAGCTACAACAACATGACCAATGATGCTGGCCCCAACAACATCATCAGCAACTGATGCATGGAGGAATGATGTTCCTCTGTCCTGACCTCCCTCAGCCACCTCAGCCAAAGGAAGGAGCAAAGTGCAAAAACCCATGCTACCCTCATCCTCTAAGGACAAGGGTAAACAGAACCCATCTGAACCAGCACCAGCTGTGCTTTCCTCAAAAGCTCAAGGAAAGCAAAGGGTTGTAGATATAGAGCTCGAGGACAATCAATATGTCCAAGAGCTGATGAACTGACTCAATGAGGCAGGTCTACCCATAGACCTGATATCTGAGCTGAGCACCAGCTCAAAACATGCTGGCTGCAATGCCATTATCAAGGAGCTTTTAACAAAGCTCTGCAGTTTACAAGACTGTTTCATCATGCTTGAAGGATAAAACAGCCTATTGCAGAGGCAGGTCTTGAACCTGCAATGACAGTTGAGTGAGAAGTCAGACCAAGAAGAAGAACAGCCTGCAAAATGGTGCATGACATCTCAATCAACAATGTCATCTCAATGGGGGGTGCCAAGCACCCCACAAGACCCCACTACCCCAACACCATGTATGGGCAATGAGGTAAAACCCTTACCTCACCAATGCCACCAACCCTCACCACCACCAGCTACATCATCATCACATCGGCCACCACCACCCCTGGCCAACATCACCCTACTCTATATCAAGGAAGTACCATCTGGGGATATTGATGTCCCCATGCACAAACCCTCGACAAGCACAGCCTTGAGGTCAATGAAACTGACCTTGAGCAGTATTGTACCATCAGAGTCCCTCTTTGAGGGACTCTCCTTCAGCCAACCTATCCTGGTACACCCACCAGGAAATCTCCTACCAGAACCCATAATCTACCTCCACCACAAGTTTGTCCAATACAGTCCAGATGACCCAGAGGAATGGCTTTTGGGACTGGAATACTCAAGCAATGAAGATGACAATTCATCAAGGAATTGTCATAAGAAAAACAAGAAAAACCAAAAAGCACAATCATCTGGAGATGATGATTGCACCAGCATCTCCAACCTCATTGGATGAGGAGGCAGAATTCCTGACCTCTGGGGACTTTGGGGTACCGAGCCTGGTATCAGAGAACATGACAACTCCATGAGAGAAATGTTGTTGCATGACATATATTATTGCCAGTGAATAAACATGGTATTTGCAGGCACAAATGCCTGACTTGTCACCAACACTGAACTCCAAGACAGGGAGTTCATGCACAGCAACAAGAAGGGCACAGTGCACCACATCGCAGGTTGGGGTCTACCAATGACCCTGAGACAAGTCATATGACTATGGTAGTTCATGAATAACTGCCATGTCAACATCTACAGCAGATTCAAGGCATACTTCCTACTCTGAGAACTGCACAACATTGCAACCTCAACCATACCAGAGCATCATGATGATGCTATGGACTTCATATTGAACCTCGAGGGGTACAACCCCAACTTCCTGGTGCCTGGGATGCAATGGGAATATATGACCAGGCTCAAGCCCATTCTGTGCACTGTGCAAGATCACAGCACTAGGAACATTCTCAAACAGAATGAGGGTAAAGGCCTCCTGATGCTGACCAGCCCTCAGCTTTTTGATATTGACCTCTTAGGTCAATATCTCCTCATCCATGGAAATCCTAATACCCACAATGCCTACAATGGCATTGCATTCAAATGGCAAAGACTTGTCCACTGCTGTTGTATCTTCAGTTACAGTTTGGGCTGAGCATTGAGCCTATCTGACAAGAGCACCTCGCAGAAATTCATGAGGCTATTTGCTATCCTCATTGTGACTCTGAACTTATACCAGGAACTCATTGCCAGGTATAACAGTCACATTCCACAAGAATGTGCCTACTCCTCACAAAACAGGCCTGTATTTTCAATATGGCCCCTAGACATGACCTCCTATGCTGCACATAACTTGAGCCTCAACAACATGGCTCACACCCTTATTTGTAATGGTATACCCACTTCTTGGGTAGACCATGCTTATCTTTTCAGGTTGTGGTGGTTGAACCACTCCTATCATGGTGACCAACTTCACCATGATCTGTACAATGAACATGACAACCGCTGGGTGGAATACCTCGACTGGTACCATGAACCACCAGCAATTCCAGAGTGGGATGGGTGGAGACATCCCACTGATGATGACCTCAACCAGTTCTTGTACTTTGAGTACAAGAACATCCAACAAGAGAAAGGGGAGCATTTTGTTCCCCATAGATGGTTACCAGCAGGGGCATTGCCCTTCTTCTGGCTCCTACAGAACCATGACTACCCTCAGCACCTGCTGGAGCCACCCCCTTCCCAACTGTGGTTGACTCACCCTCTCACACTAACCTTCAATGAGTCAGCACCTGCAGTTTCCTATGAAATGGCTACTGAAACAGACACCCAAATGATAGAGGCCAATGCCTCTGTATCTGCCCCTGATGTTGCCAAACATCACCCATCAGACACAACCATGACTGAGGCCACCACTTCTGCCCTTGCATCTGACCACCTACCCATCACTGTTCTGGCTGAGGCCAATGCCTCTGCCTCCTCCTCTCAAGACATCATTAGTGAATCCTCATTGATTGCCTCTTCCTACTCACATTCATCCTTGTCACCCTCATGATCAAGTCAACTCAAACCCTGCTTCCCCTACGAGGTGATCCATCACCTTGTTTAAACCTCACTGTTGACTGGGCACTATACATGTCCCTGTCTTCTGCTCATCACCACAAGTAACCTCATTACTTGTGCATTGGAACTCTTGACCATACTTTATGGTCTCAATGGGGTGTGTGTAAGGGTTAAGTCCTTACTATTGTGGCCATCTCCTTTTCTTGTTAATCAATATTGTATTAATTATTTGTTTAATTCCTGCTGTCCACTTAACCCTGATGGATTACTTAATCCATCAGGAAAATATCCCTTATATTCTCATTGTCAGCTGTTGTCATGACAGCTGACCTTATACCTACACTATGTACATCCCAATACATCAGGTTTATTGTATGTCAGTGTGAACTTAAGGTCTAAGCTCTAAGTAAGCCTCAGTAGGCTTACATCCTGCTCAACAATGGGACCATCAGATCAAAACAAAGGAATCCTTTGTTCCAAAGGCTTTTCCCTCCTACAAACTCTCCCTTACTGAAGAAAAGGAACTTGACAAATTCCTCAAAGAAAACCTTGTGAAAGGATACATCAGACCCTCAAAATCTCCTATGGCCTCTCCATTTTTCTTTTTCTCAAAGAAAGATGGAAAACTTAGGCCCTGTCAGGATTACCACTACCTCAATGACTATACAGTCAAAAACAGCTACCCAATCCCCTCCATCCAGTCCATACTCAATAAACTTTGAGGCTCAAAATACTTCACTGCCTTAGACATTTGACTCAGCTATAACAACATTTGAATCGTGGAAGAAGACTGATGGAAAGGAGCATTCCATACCCATCAAGGATTATTCAAACCAATAGTCATGTTTTTTGGAATGTGCAACAGCCCTACCACCTTCCAAAACATGATGGATACCATCCTCACTCCCCTCATCATGCAAAACAAAGTCATTGTCTACATGGATGACATCCTCATCCACACCCCAACAAAAGCTGAACTAAGGAAGATGACTTGAGAAGTATTCAAGATCTTGTGAAAGCATGATCTGTACCTCAAGCCTGAGAAATGCAAATTTGAAAAGACAACCCTCACCTACCTCAGATTCATCATTTCCCCAAATGAACTCAAAATGGACCCTGCAAAACTTAAAGGGATTGCAGACTGGCCTACCCCAAAGATGGTCTGAGATGTGTAGAAGTTCATTGGGTTCTGTAACTTCTATCACAAATTCATCAAGCACTATGCCCACCTGTCCCTACCCCTCAACACTCTGCTCAAAAAGGCCAATACTCCTTTTTGCTGGACAAAAGAAGCTGATGATGCTTTTAGAAAATTAAAACAATGCTTTTTGGAGGAACCTGTCCTTATCACTCTGGACCCCTCCAAACCATTTGAAATTCAAACTGATGCATCTGCATATGCTTCAGGGGCAGTCCTCCTTCAGAAAGACTCAAACAGAGTATTGCACCCCTGTTTCTACTACTCCAAGCCATTCTCCAAAGCTGAATGGAATTACCATGCATTGGAACAAGAATTCCTGGCCATAATCTGTGCCTTACAAGAATGGTGTCATTACATCAATGGATCACCTTACAAGACCACTATATAGACAGATTATGACAACATTATCCACTGGACCAAGCCATCAAAACTCTCAAGATGAACCATTCAATGGTCCACTACAATCAGCACCTATAAGATCAAGATTTGCCATATCCCTGGCTCTAAGAACTGCACTGCCAATACTTTGTCTAGAAGACCAGACCACACCTCAACCAGTAAAGACACAGAACTCGAAACCACCAAAGTGGCCGTTCTGCTAGAGAAGTTTCAAGCTAGTGACTTTACAAATGCTAACATGAAATTGGCTAATTTAGGAGAAAATGATGAAATCAACATCATAGACCCTGATGCTGAGAAAGAAGCCCAAAAAGGGAAAGATGGAACCATAGAATTGGATCAAGAAGGTCATATCCAACTCCCCATGGACTCTGCACTTAAGAAGTGCTTATTGCAGATGCACCAGCTATGGGACACCCTGGAGTCACTGAAACCCTTCAGAAACTTCAAGAATATGTCACCTGGCCTGGTATATGTGCCTACATTACAAACTATGTCAAAGGTTGCCCAACCTGCCAGGAATTTAAGATCAATCAACAACCCTTGAAGCCTCCCCTACAACCAATTCCAGGTCCCCAATCATCATGGCCTTTTGCCCAGATGTCCATGGACCTCATTACAGACCTCCCTGATTCCAATGGTTATGATGCAATATTGTCCATGGTGGACCACAGTCTTATGAAAGGGATAATCATAGTCCCCACTTTGAAATCTGCCAAGCTGATCAAATCACTGATATCTTGATCAAGCATGTGTTCATTCACATAGGAATTCCCAACAAAATCATTTCAGACAGAGATCCTCAATTTATGGCCAAATCAATTCAAGCTATGTTCAAGAAGCTGAATATCGATCATGCCCCCTCTACCACCTATCACCCCCAATCAGATGGATCAACTGAAAGGTTTAATCAGGAAATCGAGATGTACCTGTCAGCTTATTGCACCCAAAACCCCCACTCTTGGCCCAAACACCTCCTGCTAGTCAAATTCTCCCACAACTCCAGGACACATGCCAATTGCCAACAAACCCCATTTGAGCTAATATACAGTCACCTGCTCAAAGCCTTCCCTACCAAGCTAGCTCCAATGAACTCCCTATCAGCCAAAGAAAGAAAGAACTGGATTATCAATATCTGAGAAGCTGCAAAAATAGCACATGAAACTTCATGCAAGATTATGACAGAATGGACACAATTGTGCACACTACCAAAAATAGAACCTGGCCAGCAAGTTTGGCTTAATGCTCAAAACCTATGAATTCAGGTTGTGTCAAGGAAAATCACTGCCCATTGACTAGGCCCATTCACTGTTATTAGGAAACATGGAAACATATCCTATGAGCTATCTCTCCCAAAGAGCTAGAAAATACACAATGTCTTCCACATCCAATACCTCTATCCCATCACTGAAAATGACATTTATGGTAAACACTTCTCAAGACCCCCACCTGACCTCATCCAAGGAGAAGAAGAATGGCAAGTCAAAGCCAAAGTGGTGCACCATTATACCAAAAGACAAGGACTAGAGTTTCTAGTGCATTGGAAGGGATACCCAGAATCAGAATGAACCTGGCAAAATTTGACAGACCTGCACAATTCCAAGACCCTCCTCAATGCTTATAAACTGTGACACAACCTTTACTAAGTCTCAAGCTACTCAAATGTCTATCACTTCAAACAACACTACCACAACTGACTACCCAACCACTCCCACCTCCCACACTTCTTTTACTCAAGAATCATCATAGACTCTCATCTCTGTTCCACCTACTCCCCTCACCTACGAACTGACACCCTCGCCAGAAGATTGTCCTTCTACCCCAGAGTCCCTACACTATGAAGAGCTGCAAAGACAAGTCACTGACATCGCAGAGGTCTGCTGCCAAATATCCCAGGTGTTTGAACTATATGAAGCACAAAGTGCCCAAAGGCAAACCTTTCCAACTAGTTCCCTACAAGAAGCAAGTGATGCTGCTCTTTCTGCTGCCATACAACTCAAATCTTTATATGAAGATTCCTTTTCCTGAGCAAGGTCCACTCTTGAGTGCAGTGGTCAACCAACTGAAGTACTCGACACTTTCAGGTTGACCTGGTTTGATGCAATACATTGCCAGCTCCATGCTAACAGACTGGCTGACAAAGTCAGTGCCTGCTTTACTCAGGTTATTGACTTGCCAGGACTTGATCAGGAAAGGTGATACCTCTTGGGTGCCCACTGCACAATTCTGCAAGCATAAGAGGACATATCTGCTTTTCTCCACCCACAAGTTGGACTTAGATCTGGCAATGTTACTCACAACCCCTTGCCCTGATGGAACCAAGAAGCCCCTTCAGTATCCAAGCAACTTCATGATGTGGATTGACAACACACTGAAACAGGAACTTCTGGAGATACAGCACCTCCTCTCTCTGACAGCCCTATCCTCACCCTATCCAACCAACATGCCACCTGCTATCAATGTAGCAATGTGGGTCATAGGGCAGATCAATGCCCAAGATACTATTGCCCCTTCTGCCACCACTATGCCCCCAGACATTACCAGAAGTACTGTCTCCTTAATCCCATCAGAACATGCCCCCCTTTCTATTATGCCAGAATCCTCACTGACAGAGCCCAACTTGCCACCACTAGACTTGCTGAACAGTCTGCCAGGCAGCAGGATAGTAGATGAGGAACTAGCACTCCCACAAATGATTGATCCCAGATTCTTGATTCCCCAGCTCTCTCCTTTTCAACTCCCTCCTCCTCTGCAGCTTGACCCCCATCATCAGGAGACTCAAACTCTCCTTTGTCCATTCATTCATGCCACCACCAAGGCCACACTGTCCTTTGGGCAAGACTCACCACTGCTGACAACATCCAAGGCCCTTGATTCACTGACAAATACCATGACAGATCTCCTCCATGCCTCTCCTGCTATGCCATCAACAACACCATCATCCCCAGAGCATCCAATCAACACATCCACCCTCAATGACAGTCAGCTCGATCAATTGAATGCACCCTCCAAAGCATCATGGACAACACAGGAGAGGGAATGCATGAATATCCTTATGATGATGAAAACATCACCAGGAGTCATTGAATCGAGTGAGGACACTCAACATTACAAAGGGGATCATGTTACAAATATTGCAGACTCTGAGATCACTGAGGAGACCAAAGAGACCAAAGAGCAATCATTCAAAGAATGGGATCTGATGAAGCACATGATGGTCAGCTTATGGCAAGAAACCATGGAGCTCTGACCAACACTTGATTGGGAAATGTGTGAAAAGGTAGACAAAGCATGCTGGTATCACAGAGTATACTTCCCTTGTGACAATGATCTGTGATGAATGCTAAACTTACTGCTTCTATCTTTAGACACTTTTCTATTCTTAGGACTTGGTTAAGTTTTGACCCTTCTGTTATATTTGTACTGCATCAATTATGTTCACTTCAGCAGACTTTCATCCTAGGACATATGCACTCCTCTTTCTACCCTATGCCCATATGCCTTATACCTTATGCCCTCCTTTTCATCTTCTATGCTACATTTGATCTACTTCCTTAAGTAGTCACTTGGACTCCTATATGTATGCTGCTTGGACATGTAGATTAGACAAGTCTAATCTTAATGGTGTTCTAACCAGCATAATCTCTTACCTGAGTTAACTGTTAAGTGTCTACATCCTCTTTGCCCTTGTTCAAGTGTCCTCTCTAGCTTCTTGTCAATGTCTGTCCTATGGAGTGTGTGATCTATACAAGTTCACTGCCTAGTACAACATGAACAGCCACCTGAGGTTAAACAAGCAAGCAGCTTCAGACCCATACAGGACAAGTGCCTCTGCTCACCCTTCTTACAAGGATAGGCCCCAACTTAGGTGTTGTGAGCCAAAGAAGAAACCTTGTAACACAAGTGGCTGTTTACATTGTACTAGGCAGTGAACTTGTATAGATTGCATGCTCCATAGGACAGATGTTGACGAGAAGCCAGAGAGGACACTTGGACAAGGGTGAAGAGATGTAGATAGTTAATAGTTAACTCAGGTAGAAGACTACACTGGTTAGAACACTGTTAAAGGTGAGACACCATTAAGATTAGACTTGGCTAATCTACAAGTCCAAGCAGCATACATATAGAAGTCCAAGTGACTACTTAAGGAAGTAGATCAAATGTAGCATAGAAGATGAACTAGAGGAGGGAAGGCATAGAAAAGGAAAGCATAAAGCATATGGCATAGGGCATAAGGCATAGAAGAAGGAAGGCATAAGGCATATAGGCATATAGGTAAAAGTCTGCCAGAGTGAACATAATTGATGCAACATGAATATGACAGAAAGGTTTAAACTTAACCAAGTCCTAGGAATAGAAAATGTCTAAAGATAGAAATGATAAATTTAGCATTCATCACAGGTTGTCATTGCAAGGGAAGTATACTCCATGATACCAGCATGCTTCATCCACTTTCTCACACATCTTCCAGTCTAATGTCTGCCTAAGTTCTGTTGTCTCCTGCCAGAGACTTACCATCATGCACTTCATCAGATCCCATTCCTTGAATGGTAGCTCCTCAGTCTCTTTGGTCTCCTCAGTCTCTTTGGTCTCCTCAGTGGTCTCAGACTCTGCAATATTCATAACATTACATCTTTTCAAGCTCACAAAGAGATATTCCCTTTGTTTCCATACCCTCCCTCCCTCCTACCCCCTTAAACTCCTCATGCAAGACATCAACCCTCTTGATGCCCATCACACTAAACAGTACTCTACAGTGCTCAACTTTGTCTCAGACACTCAGTTGGTCATGGACCAATTCCAGTGTCTCCACCCTAGTGCTAAACCTGGCCAGTGTCTGCTGGACTTGTTTAGCAACCAAATCAAGTTCATCAAGTGTCCCAGCCCTTCAAAAGAAGGTGCTATGGCACTCCACATTACAAATGCATCCTGAGCTCAGGACCTTTCTTTTTCCTCTCCTGTTTCTCTTGTTGTAGCTACAGATGGCTCCATTCCCTCCAATTCTTCCCTCTCTGCCACCTCCACATTTCTCATTTTTGGTTCCTCTCCCACAAATGTTCTCTCCTCTTCTGTCCACCCTTGTGGTGAAGTTACATCTTCAGACTCTGAACTGTATGCTTTACATCTCAGACTATTTTCTTCTATTTCTCTTGCCTCATCTCTCAACATCTCCTCAATTGTAGTTTTTACAGACTCAATCTCTTCTGCTAAACATTTATTTTCTTATAGCCCCCACAGTGCACATCAAGACTCCATCACAGTTGCACCTCTCCTTCACCAATGGCTCTCTTCCTCTCCTCTCAACCATGTCCACTTCTGGTCCATCCCATCATCTGCTCAATGGTCCATTCATTTACAAGCACACCAGTTGGCAAAGTCCCTCTGTCTCACCAATAATTGACAACAGCCATACTGCACATCCCTCAGGTTTGTTCACAACCATTACACCAAGAAATGCCTCAACAAGTGGCATCTCCTCATGAACAACCCCTCATACTGTGGTCACTTGTGGCTCCTGCTTGTCAATCCAGCCAAGCAACCTCTCCTTTCCAAATATGCCAAAGGGGGAACTTGGTTGAATTCACCCCTCAGCCAAGACACCCAACTATGCATGTGCTTCACCTGCTGCATCACCAACCATGCACCCATCAGTGCTTTCCAACAGCACTTCTTCCCCAGACACCACATCACTTCCTGCCCATGCAGGGAGCCATTAGAAACATGCAAACACATTCTTGACCAATGCAAACACTTTCACTACCCAGTAGGAATCTGTGATGGTTTCTACTGGCTCATCAATTTCCTTGAATGCAACCCTTCTGCATTCTCATTCACTGACCAGATACAAGGACCCCTTACTCAAGAGGAATTCGCCACCTGCTGCCTCACTCAGAGAGAACACATTACTGCCAATGGAGTCCCAGATGTTCATTGAAGGGTTTTTCTTTCTCATCTTGCCTCATAGGTAGCTCCCCACTCCCACATCTCTTCTATTTCGAATTTTCTCTCTCTATTTTTCTATCTTTCACATTTCAATAAGTTAGTTCATCTCTCTTTTTGTCTCATTGTCTCTAGCTAGGCCCATCTTTCCTGCTCTCTTCATCTTCTCATTTTCTTTCTCTCTTTCTTTTCCTTAGTTTCAGTATTGGGACTGCTATCGTGCACCCATTTGTAGTAGCTAGTCTATTGCAATAAACTCAGATTTAAAAAAAAAAAAAAAAAGATCTCTGTACTGTCCATTCAACAATGGAAGTACCATCTCAGAATTTGGCTTTGAAGAGTGTGTTAGCATTGGTGAACAACCCCTCCTTAAGGGACACAATGATGAATGGAGTAGTGTGCTCAGAAAGCTAGCAAAAAGCAGATGGGGGTACATAGATGTCATTTGTTTATGATGTTAACAGTCATGAATTAATATTTATCATATTTTTTTTAAATCAACATTTATTGCAATAGACTAGCTACTACAAACGGGTGCGCGATAGCAGTCCCTAATATTTATCATATGGTCATGAAGTGGCGACCTTGGTGCACAGTGGAGCCAGACAATTGGAGCATCAGCTTGGGCGAACTCCTTGTCTGTGCTGGTTTTCAAAAAGTCCCTAATATCCTGGCATGACTTGAGAGATATGCCGACCATGACGTCGTGACATAATTCTATGGATATCCCTGGGATATCCTTACGAATTGAGCGTGTACGAGACCATCCGACTCATTCCGTCTGCGTGATTGTAAGAAAGGTACTTTAGAACTATACGGTATCACATAGCATGCTCTCACACATGAAACGGAAAAGGCAATGATGACCCATGTAACTACTAACAAACACCAGAGGGCCACCCACTTCTTTGACGGAAGAACTCCGATACAAGAAGTCTACTACCAGAAGAAAGGCGAGGAGTAGCGGGATCCTGTTAAGCCATCGAGGAAACAAGCTGCTGGGCCTTCAGAGCTCGCGCCAGCTCGTAAACGGCATTCGGTTCGGTCATTTCTTTGATATCTTCGCGATCCCGGAAAATTTCCTCCAGGTGTTCCGCAGCACCAGACATATGCGCAATCCGGGTACAGGCTGCATGAAGGGCAAGAAGATGGGGGTGGGGGGCAGGCACTTCTGTGGTATCATTGAATTGGATTCTTTTCCGAATATTCATGGCATTGAAGGCCCTCGCCAGCCCGAGGAAATTAACGTCATATGTATGAGGTATAATCGCTTCTTCATCGTCCTAGTGATCTTCAGCCAAGGGCGCATGAAATAGCCATGAATTAACATACTTTAGCTGGCGTCAAGCATAAGTTAAGGTTGTCAAACATGACATGCATGTCATGTGAGGCCGTGAATGCGTTTACAGGATTATTGAGACCCTTATCACCGAGAATCTCTCTTGCCGAAAATTTTCCAAAGCGCTCTAGGATCGCTGCCGCAGTCTTGGCCCATTGGAACTGACCAAAGACAGACATCAGAAGCATATATATACGATATGGGAAAAAGGTCACCCTGGAACGTGCTGTTTCCGAGAGTCCAGTAATGTTCTCCGTTAGTGATTGAGTGATGATATGAGCCACCTCCGAGATACACACTCCCGAGGCAGGAATTAAAGAGGAAGGATGAGCCTCAAATGTTGCGTAGTCCAGAGCGCCGGTGAAGACGCAACGAGAACCATCGCGCAACAATGTCTTGACGAACACATTCAGCAGTCAGTTCACAAAGTCAACAAATTCACCAACCAGCTGGCGCAAATCTTCGGTAGAGATTGATGGTTGCTTGAGTATGTGCTGCGCCTTTTCCGTGGCTTCTGTGAAGGAATACCTAGGACTTTGACTAGCTGAGATAGATGACGTGGGACCTTTCGGATTATAAACTACAAGAACATTAGCGTCAGAAACAACTTGAGATGCGTGTATAAAAGAGCGCACACACGCGGATAAGCCCATACACATACAGGTGGGCCAGGCCAGCCAAGAGCTCTTGATCACCGTGGCAATCATTGATGTCACGCGTCAAAGCAGCGCGACCCTCTTCGTTGGGAGCAAACCGCAAGCCATGACCGAGCACACGTGCGGCAACGCCTGGGCCAAGGTCTAGAAAGGCCTCGGAGTCGTCCTTTTGAAGCTCTTCAAAGAACTGATTCCATGCTTGATTTGTCTCAAGGATTCGACAATGCTCGTAGGCCGTCCAAGTTGGACTTGCGGGATCAAAAGGATTATCAGGCAAGGACTGAGGTTTGCTTTTGTTCGCTAATGGCATGATGGTACAAGGAAAAGAAGGTTAACGCTACAAATGTGCTTGATATTCAAACTCCACAAAAGCTTTGTCAGATTTGATCAATTGGTACATATTACAATGCATGAGAACTATTTATGACACAAGTACACATAGAAGACCTCATGAAAAAGCAACAAACTCTACGGTCCAATCGTCTTCTAGCTTACGTTCGTCTCCGCCTGCCACCCATTTCCTCATCATCGCCACGCTGCTCGTTGTACAGTGTCGATGATGATCTCTGCGCTGTCCGTTCAACGATGGAAGTACCATCTCGGAATTTGGCTTTGAAGAGCACGTTAGCATTGGTGAACAACCCCTCCTTAAGGGACACAACGATGAACTGCGAGCCCCTGAATCTCGTCCGGAAGAGTTGACCAATGTTTTGTGTATGAGATAGATCGAGCGCGGCGTCGATTTCGTCAAGGATGTACATTGGGGCTGGTTTGAATTGGAGGAGAGCCATGATGAGGGAGAGGGCGATGAGGGACCTGGAATCGATATTATTACAATCGCCGACTTTCGCATATATCTTGCAACGTACCGTTGACCACCACTCAGCTCAGTCAAACTCTGCTTCCAGACAGAACCCAGCCGAACCTTGACTTCTAGTCCGTCCATCAAATCCTGCCCTTCAGGTGGTTGCAACTTGGCGAAGTTGCCGGGCAATAGCTCGGCAAATATAGCGCCAAAATCACTGCACGCGGGCGCATTCAGATTTAGCCACGTAAGAACCACTACCGTGCAGGAACACCTCCCAGGAGGCCACGTACCCATTGACCTTCTCCCAAGTCTTCTGTAGCGCGTCTCGTTTGTATCTATCCAGCTCCTCGATCGTAGCTTCGATCTTCTCTTTGTCCTTCTTGACAGTCGTGAGCATCTTCTGCAACGCGGCTTCTCGCTTTTCAACGCTAAAAATACCATCTGTTTCGGCATCATCGGACAAGGGGAAGAGGAGGTATACATACTTATCAATCATGTTCATCACTTTCGGATTGATTTTCTTCTTGATCCCCTGTTGAGACTTCTCCATTTCTTGTGCTTTAGCACGGAGTTGGTCAATATCCCCAGCGCTAAAATCATATTGTGTATTCGATTGACCAAACTGGCTATAAAGGCGAAAATGGTATCGTCGAACCGACATAAGGGGTCACCACCAACGTGAAAGAATCAGGAGATCACGTACTGCTTATCATGTGCAATCCATTCATACGTCTTTTCCAGATGTTCCATTCGGTTCTGGGCTGTCACCTTCTCCTTCTGCAACGTCTGGACTCGGTGGTCCAGTTCTTGGATCTTGAGTTCGGATTCAGAGACACTATTCTTTCGAGCCTTGATGACCTCTTCGAGCGACTTGAGTTCGGCATCAAAACGTCCAAGTGTTTCTTGCTCTTCCTTCAGCTTGCGTTCGGCTTCTTCGTGACGAGCCTAGATTGACCATGCTGGGAATTAGCCGTCGAGTAGATTAGAGAGGATTGGCAGACCTTGCAAATCGTCACTTCTTCGCTCATTCGCACTAGCTCTTTCTTGAGATGGGACACGTGCGCCTGGGCATCCTCAAGTTTCTTCTTCTCAGCTTCAAGATCCTTCTCTTGCTGCTCTGTTCGCCAACATCAAATCAGAGGTCAGTCTCGTTATTCACAGTGGAAAGTCAGAATCGTACCTAGTTCGAGAGTGGCCGTCTGTTGCTCTTTCTGCTGAGTCTTGACAATGACGGCGTGCTTCTGGAGTGCCGCTTTCTTTTTAGCGATTTCTCTCTGTAAAGACCAGTCTGAGCGAGGACAGAAATTCAGAAGATTGATGTTGCAAACCTTCAACTCTTCAATCTTCCCTTCTTTATTATTCTTGAATTCGTTCATGTCCCGCTCGAGTTTCGCGCACTCAGCTTGGGCATTCTGCTGCTTATCCTTCGCCGCCTGAACGGCGTCCTTGAGCTCCTGAATATTCTTCTGTGCTTCTTCCACATTGGCGGCAATCTAGCATATCCATGTCAACAACTTCATAGCACCCAACAGATTTATCCCTCACCCTCGACGCATTACTCCCTCCAACTTGCTCTTCGAGCAACTTCAACTCATGCTCCCTGATCTCCAACTCTGCCTTCAGCCTCTTCCACTCCTCTCTCACCTTCGCACTCTGCACCTCCTCTCGTTCGATTTCACTCAACTCCCTCCTCGCACTTTGTACCAGTGTCTCAACCTCCAGCAATGCCTGCACCTCGATCAGGGTCCTGTTCCCGCTGGGCGCAGATCCACCACTGAGAGATCCCTGGGGGTCATAGACGTCCCCATCGAGCGTGACGGAACGCGTGCGAATGGCATCGTGGAAGGTGACCCGTTTAGCGGTGTCGGCGTCGGTGCATATAAAGGTACCGCCGAAGACGAAGAGCATGGCTTTGGCTACTTCTTCGGGATACCCAACGAGAGAAATCGCAGAGTGGACTTTGCCTGGAGCGATGCGCTGGGCGGTGTCGATTTTCTGGTTTGGTGAGTGGTGTGTTAGTGGGGAGCGCATACGTGAAAAAGAATTTGGGTACCTGTTGAGGGATGGGATAGGACTTGATCTTGGTTAAGGGGATCATTGTAACACGTTTCTTTAGGCGGCCATTTTTCAGGAGGTGGTTGCCGACCTGCTCATCTTCTACAATAACATTGAAGAGTTTGGCACCTGCGGCGACTTCTAGGGCCGTAGCTTTGTCATAGTTCGCTTTGTCGAGAGAGGTGAGTTGCGCGACGTATCCTTTGATCTTGCTGCGGTCAAAGTTTGGGTATGGATCGGTGTATTCAAAGTTGAGACGGCTCATGGTTTGTCTAATTCGTTCGCGTTTCTGCAAGTCAATGTTAGCATTATAATAGTATTGGAGAGAATTCAGGGACCCACTTCCGTAAGCTCTCGAACAGTTTGTCTGAGCTGTTTCGACCGAGTCTCAAATTGCTCTTCAATCTCGGCATTCCATTTGCATTTGGCAAGCTTCTGTCTGTGCTGCTCGACGACCGTCCTCATATCCTTGACCTTCTTCTGGTTCTCTCCAGCCTCTCGTTCAACCTCTTTCATCCTCTTCTGGAGAGCCTGTAACTCCTTCTCCCTCATCCCTAACTTGACGCGAGATTGTTCTTCCTCGGCTTTGCCTTGAGCGATACGTGCTTTGGCTTCTGCGAGTTGACCCATGTACCCTCCACCCGTGTTGTTGTCTTGCTTGGATGAGACGCCAGTGAGGAGTGTTTGTAGGAGTTCCTCCGATTTATGGACTTCCGCTTCCATTTCGCTGTGCTTGTCTTTGACGGACTTGTGAGATTCGGTCATTTGTTTGAGCTTTGCTGTCTCGTTAGCAATGGCTTCTTCGAGCTATGGCGGAATGGGTCAACGAGTAGGAAGGCATAGGGGTATCGAATACTCACGCTCGAAATCTCAGCTTGAATCTCCCCCAAGTTCTTTTCCTCCTCTTCAATTGTCGCCCGCTTAATTTCAGCCTGCGTTCGAATCTTAACCATCTGCTTCCCAAGCTCCTCTGCCTCATCCTTCAACTTGGCAAGCTTCCCGCCCTTCTTCATCTCCGCATCTCGCTTCTTCACCACCTCAGCATAGTCTTTCTCCGCCTGCTGACATTCCTTTCCAGCTTTCTTGATCTCGGCCTCAAACTGCTTCCTCTGCGCACCAGCCTCTTGAATCTCCTGTTCCTTCTCCTCAACCCTGCTCTCCGCTTCTGAATACTCCCAAGCTCGCAGTATACGACCAATCTTCTCAAGCTCCGTAACGGATTTCTGGTACTGAATGAAGTTTTTCTTTTCCGTCCGTAGTTTGTTGAGTTTCGGTTCGATTTCTTCCCGAAGGAGTTCATTGATCTCTTCCACGCGTTTTTCCTTCTTCCCCATGGTCTTCTTCGCTTTGTCCTTCCGCTCCTCAAACATTCTCGTCCCAGCGGCTTCTTCAATCATACCTAAAATCTCTTGGGGGCGCATGTTGAGGACTTTCGTGATACGGCCTTGCATGATGACGAAGTTGGGGTTGTTGATGTTGAGCTGTACGGCTTGGAATATCGAGAGAATGTTTTGTTGTGTCGTTTTGTGGCCATTGAGGAGCCACTTTGAAGTGTTCGGTAGTGCAATCTGTTATGGTCCTTTCGTATGAGTTGTGAAAGGGGGTAAAAAATGAGCCTACGCACTTGACGAGTGACGGTGATCTGGGGTAGGCCCTCGAATGCGGGGTGGGTGTTGTTTTTATCAGAGTTATCGAAGACTATTGTTACACTGGCTTTGGTGATGCCTGTCTGACCGCGTTTGTAGATGAGGTCTTGTTGATTCTGAGCCCGCATCTGTATTGTGTGCAAACGCATGATTAGAGCTTGTATTTCTGATATGGAGTACAAGAATCGTACCGCCGACATATTTGTGATACCGAGGACGAAGCATATCGCGTCGAGAATGTTGGATTTGCCAGAACCATTGAGGCCAGTAATTGCGTTGAAAGAGGGATCCCAGCCGCTGATTTGCGTTCGTTGAGGATATGACTTGAAGCCTAGATCACATTTAGCATCGATTCACCACCAGTCGTGGAGCGTTTGACCTTCGATAATGAGTTCTTCTATCCGCATGTTGGAAGGAGACACAGTTTGTTAATTGGACAACTAATTTGTCGCGAGGCAAGTAGTCATGTGACATACGCGTCGCGCGTTTAACTTTCTCAATTGGCAGTTATTTGGACGCTATTTGTCCCTAGTTACTAGTGCCAACAATGCGCCACAAACGTATACCTCGGGCTGTTATATCAGGGCCGTTGGGATGATCGGACGCAATATACACATATCACTGAAAAACTTCCTCAGAAGACGAGCGAAAAAAACCGAGGAAGCGCTTGAAGATGCTGTGTGTCTCGGAAAAAAGTCAAATATTCTTGATGATCTTGTTACGATGTCCTGGCATCAAGAACGTGCACGAGCGATTCACCGAACGCAACTCGAAGAGGTGCGCAAAGGGGAGGACAAACTGCTCTCTATAGAGCGGGGGAATGTAGGGTGTGTAGGCACCAAAGCCAAAGACACTTGGAATTCAAGCAAACTGTGCCTTGTGTACGTAGCATTCATTTAGCGGCCCTACATCGGTTACTCCGCCGCTCCTAATGGTGCCCACAGTACTACAAACACCCAAACGCAAACTTGGGCACTTGTGCAGGAACGCTTGAGGTGGTGGCCGGCGCCTCTGCTATCCAGAACAAGAAACGATTTCTATGCATATCCGGGTATCGGTAAAAATAGGACAAACGGATTGATGCCTCATATCCTCTCATATCAAATTTTCTCACCAACGACTGGACACAACTGGACACTCGGTTGGTCGGGTTGTTCCAGGGTTGTTCGCTGGGATTGTCCTCCGGAAGTCCATCAAGGCCATCATTCAGAGATTCAAGAGTGGAGCTGGCTAACGTTAGCATGAATGTTTTACCACATATTCATCTGGAAGATCAGGGATGCAGTGATTGATTCCCATCGTCGTGACGTAAATTTTGAATAGTGTGCGGGTTGCTACCTCGCCTCATTGGTCGCCATGATCCTGACTTGGACAAGAAAACATACTCAGCACTCTTCCTTCATCGCGACGGTCCTCGATCGCCTTGGTCCATGATGACGATGGACTTTCTCCACCGCCGTCGCTCAATGGGCCTCACTCAGCTCGAGCGCGACTCTGCTTCTCCAACATCTGCTGCTCACGACAAGCCACTCCCAAACCTTCCTAATATGGGCCCAATCGAAAATATTCCTCGCAATCGTTCCGGCCCATCCACCGCAGGGGAACTCATTCGACGTGTCTCCTCCATATTCTCATCGCGAAAAAAACGTCCATCTACACTCCAATTCGCCCATGCCAACATTTCCAATATATACGAGTCGCATAACTCAAGTATGCACTCCCTGGCGAATTCGGAGGAGGATGATATACGCCGACCAAGTGGGCTAGGCAGCGCCGTGTCCATATCGTCTAACAGATCCTTGCCACCATCTCCCTTTAGCCCATCATACCCCCAACACTCCCAACATTCCGATCCGACTTCGTCTGATTCTCATTCCCCGCCGTTTGGCCACATGCGCGCGCGCGCCACCAGCACTCCCAACGTCCTGCGTTCCTTCAGCCTCCGTTCCAAAGGCTCTAACAAAAAGAAAAATCGGCCACCTCGCGGAAATTCATCGTCCCACACTGGATCTCAAGTTCATCTATCCACCACTACAACCGCGAATGCGCACAGCATAACAACAATCTCGTGCATCCCGGTCGAAACAATTGCTATCATCTTCACTCATCTTCCCAAATCCGATGTAGCACAAATCGGTCGCACTTGCCGGCTATTTTTACACGCCAGTCGGACCGTTTTGTATACGCACTTTGATCTCGGAGAATTGAGTGCGGGGCAGCTGGAGAGATTCGTGGCACTGTTGGCGACCCGACGCGATTTTACAGACCTCGTGCGCAGTTTTGCTTGCGAGACCTGGCCGAGGTTTTTCTCGACGACAGCGTCGTCCGCGGCGATATCTCCGTTATACTCAGCCGTATCACCCTCGTCCACATCGACATATGCATCAATTCTGACCGACCCGAATGGCAATCATGATCCTGATACCCAACATCGTAACAGCCTTCTCACCGCAACATTCACCCTAGCTTTCCAACGAATGTCGAATCTCACATCTCTAACACTCCCAGCATATGATCACGACCTCCTTGCGTATCACACTGCATTCGGTTTGCGGAGCATCACCTTCATGTGTTCCTCGCTCTCACGAGAAGAGGCAAATGAGCTGTTCGCATGGCTTGATGGACAGACCAATATCACAACATTGCTTTTTCCCAATCTCTCGCAGGATTCCGATTATGGTCTCCCTCAAGAGCCGCCTACGAACGTGACACCTTCCCCTTGCCCGGCCCGGCCAGCGACATCTAACGGGATAGTGAGTCAAGGTCAAAGCCAAGGAAAGAAATACCTCGTCGCCCCATTCTTGGTCCCCTTACCCTCCGCATCCTCGCCAAATCCCAAATCACCTGCCCCACGAACACCATCACCCAAACTGTCTCCAAGACCGAAAACTGCAGCACCTTCCTCACCTTCGTATGCTACTACAACATTTCCGTCTTCGGTCTCTTCTTCAGGATCGCACGAATCCGCGCGCTCATATTTGCCCCCTCCAAATTCGCAAATCCCCTTCCCAACCTCAGGTTCTTCAACGGCTATCAATGAACTACCTCAAGCGACTACTACAACGACCCCTTACAACCACACTCCTATTATCCCACACGTTGTCAATGTCAACACTCATATACCTACACACACTCAGTATCAAACCTCTCCCTTAACCTCTCCAACGCTTCTACCGAACCTGACGACCCTACAAGGCCCACCGTCACTCATCACTGCTTTATCCTCTCCCCCCTCCGTTTCGCCTCATGACACATACAGCAGCCGCCCGCGGACACGACCACTGAAAACCGTCACCCTCAACATCAGTTCAACTTTATATTCAGGTCTTCGCCCAGCGGCGATCGTTAACCGACTCGTAGGCATAACGAGGAGTTTAGGGCTGAGGTTTGGCGAAAGCGTAGATCGGAGAACAGTGGAAAAAGTGCTTGGAGCGGCGGGGAGTGCGTTGGGTGGGAATGCGTGCGGGTTGGACATGCAGAAGGAGAAAGGGAAGGAAAAGGAGGAAGAGCGAGGGTTGGGGAAGGGGTATCGATTTGGTGAAGGCGAGTGGCAGGGGTTAGTGCAGTTGGATGTGAGTTTCGTTGCGGGTGGACCTGGGTCTGATGAGGTGCGTGTTGGATTTTTAATGTTTGTTTATTGTGCTTAGCTCGGGGTATTTGATTCAGGCGTTGCATAAGATGATAAGCTCAGCAATACCTCGTTACCCATACCTTCGCGTCCTTCGACTCTCATACACACAAAGCACCACACTGTCATCGCCGAACCTCCTCGCAACATCTCCTACAATACCACCATTAGTAGCGACGTCCGGTGCCTCGCCGATGAATTCTCCCCTTCCACTTACACCTACGCCGAGTGTCTTCGCCGACATCACAGCCTCAGCTAAAATCAAGGATGGTGATCCGGTCAAAAAGGTGTTGTCGCCGCCGGAACAGGCGTACATACGCCAATGGACGAAGCATTGTCCAGACCTGGAACGTGTCGTATTTTTGTCTGGGGCTGAGTGGCGAAAATGATCTTCATGTTTATTGCATGCATAACCGTGAGTGATTCTTGTAATGAGGATTAAATACTCGGTTATTTAGCTGTTAAAGTAATCTTCTTCCCCCCTCTTGGTCGCTCCTTTGTCTCCTCCCTTGACTTTGGGAACCTTCGCTCCTTACTGTCTTTTTTTCCCTCGCTTTTCCCCTGTGAATTGGCACCTTTGATTATTGGGAACTCTCCTGTCTCGTTCGCTTCATCCATGTGGACCTAATATTCTCACAATTCATTTCCGCGACACTGATATACTTATACTTAATGAAGTTGGTTCTTTGGATAACTCGCTTTTGTTTGGTTTACTATTTACTTACTGATTAGTGTTGACCATAATTGAATAAATATTGCTCGATGGGTTGCCTTTAACATCAGGACGGGTGGCCTAGATGCCAGTACATGGAGAGACTCCGAAGCATCATGAGCCGATGCAGCACAGGTGGAGATCAATATCCATGTTGACGGTCCGAAACAAATCATCACGCATTTCGTTGGCTGGTATAACTAAATTCGGGGCTGTTCACCTGCTGATTGGGTTTGAATCCACTTTAAATCTGTTCAAGCCAGACTTTAACGTTAAGAATGCCAGGCCAATTGAGTGTTTTTGCCTACAAGGCTCATTCTTGGGATTTCTGCAATCTCTGCATCACTTCCTGTATACCAGGTCAATCACCTGCAGTGATCCTCCAACATCCTTATAGAATGGACCATATGACATTCTGCCCATAGATCAGCAGGGATGGCCATGCAGGTCTAACTCCTTTATAATACTATCAATGATAGATTCACATTTGAGACCAGAATATGGCTTTTCACCTGCCCAGATCTGAGAAATTAGAAGTCAGGCATACACACTGGGTTGAGATAACCATGAAATATATCATTTTGATGGAGGTACTCAAGACTTCACACTATACCCTTTATCTACAGAGTGCAACTGCCAAGTTAACAGGTCATCAGGCATCCAACTCAATGAATAACATTAGGAAGCTTACCAGGAACATCCTATCCTTTCCTGGATTGTGGTGAAGGTGTCTATTTATTATGCCATTGCTACAGTAAGGCAAAATGAGAGCAGGAAGTTCAGGGTTGCCAAACTCCTGAGAAAGTCCAAGGAATTTGGAGATGTTGCCATGGTTCAGACTGCTCCATATCCATATTTTATGGTGTTATGGATGAAACTGTTTCAGCCATGAAAGCAGCAGTTACATTCTAATACAACAATATTGTGAGGCTTAAGTAACAGAGTATGAACCTATGCTAGAAGTGACCTTAGCACCCCATGAAGATCTATCCAGTGGTAGGTCTAGACACCTAGATCAAGAAAACTACAGTAAGTGTAAACAATGGAAACTCAGTCACTCATTGATGGTACAAGGGCTATATAAATTAAGTACCTGTAAACAATGGAAACTATGAGTGATAAGTAAAGAGTACTAAGGATATTGAGTGGCAGCTTACCTCAGTCACTCCTTGACAGTACAAGGGCTGAGGCAAACACACATCTACTGTACATATATAAATTACAGTATAGGAGGTTGGCTAGGAGAAAAAATGTCCATCTACTATGTCATACTAAGTCTGTAACTTAATGTCTTGTCAGCCACATTGTTCCTGCTCTAGCACCTGACTCAGTACATGCTTGTGTTCCAACACTCTCCCTCAAGCTGTAACAAGGCCTAAGTTTCACACCTTCCTCCTCCAGTAACCACCACCATCTCCCTCTGTGGTCAGTTATTTGTAACACTATGGGCAAATGAAGAAATAAATTCAAACCCCTTGACCTCTCTGAAGTCCCCAAGACCCCCCAGCAACAATGTCCGACCTCCTCAAGTTGGTCAGATCTATCATATCACCCGCCATGCACATTGGAGGACCTAAACCATCCTCCTACTCCTTCCTCCTGGCCCAACCTAGAAGGCTGATGAATACCTCCTGAATGACAATGGATCAGGGATCTATTCACCCCCAATCCTGCTTCTGCTGGTGCTGCTGGGCAGTCCCAGAGCTCAGCCTCTTTTGCAATGGAACTTGACACCTCCCCCCCTCCCCTTCATGAGCAGACTACCCCCAAGGCCAAGACTGCTCCTTCTGCTCTCCCTTCCTCTCCCACCCCTACCAAGGTCCAGGATGAGAAGGAAGAGGA
>JAEUWP010000184.1:0-34161 GCA_018524725.1 Podaxis mareebaensis | reverse complement strand
TTGTGGTTTTTAGTACATTTCAGTATATGTATTGATATTTTTTGGTATGTATAGTTTCAGCCTTTCTGCTGATGGTGTTTGGGAAAATTGTGGAGGAGGATGAAGTCTCATTCTCAGTAATCAAGCCCTTAACAAGCTACAGGTGTTGCCAGGGATAGAGAGGACCTTGAAAGGACAAGTTTTGTTAAGGGACTTTTATCACTGGTTATCTATGCTTAGAGCTATGGGGTAGCTATCCCAGTTGGTAGTTTTCCACTGCTAAGATGTCAAGAATCTCAGTGACTATGCTATATCAAAAAAAAAAAAAGACAAAAATTTCAATAAGAAAATGATGTGAGTCTTAATTAACCTTCATCTCATGCAATGCAACATGTCCAAGACAAATGTAATGACAGATTTATGCAGAATGCAAGCATAAAGTTAGAGGGACCAGTAATATAGCATGAAAGTAATGGAGCCCCTAGAGTCAGCCAGTGGACCTAAGTCCCCTCCAGATGTTCCTGGCAATAGCAGAGGTACTGGATGGTTGAAGATACCCACTGCAGGTCTAAAACAATCTCCACTGACATGGGAGAGTTGTTTTGAGCCAATCACTGACCCATCAGCTGCTATAGAGTACAAGGATTATAACAATGATGGAAGGAATGACTTATATGAAAACCTATCTCTCACCCAGGAATCTGAACCCATTGAGGACAATAAGGGTGAAGGAGAGCCTGGACTAATGCTCCCTAAGTCTAGGAAATGCCCTGTAAAGAAAGGAATGTTCATTTCTTCTGTGAACCTCCTGGGGTTTACACAGGGCTTAGACTGGTACTTAGGCACAGTATGGTTGTTGTGCCAATGCAGAGAGATACTGTCCTAAGACAACCTGACACTATTAAGTTCCTGAAGCAGAATGCCTGTCTGTTCACCAGAGTGAACTAGAGGCTGGTCAGAAATCTCACAGGGACTGCCAAGGGAGAGATACAACTTGTAAGGTCACAGGCTACTCCATTGGTTTAGCTGTTATGCCAGTTATCCTGTTGAGGCAGGTAGAGCTCTCACACAGCAAGAAGATAGAGCAGAAGACAGACCTGCTATTCTCATGCTATGTACAAATAATCATAAAGCTAAGTTCTACTTACTTTACAAGCTATCTAAATACTAAGGTGAGTACTGTTCTACATACCCTAATCAAGATGTGCATAACTACTTTGGTGTTCTAATTGTTATAGTGAGGCTGCTTTGGTCTGTAAAGAGGCCTGATACATATCTGCAGATCATATCAAAGGAGACTTCTCATGTACTAACAGATAGATTACTTTTAAGCACTGACAGAGTCAATGCATCAAGATAACTAACACTTATAGTCACACAATATGTCTACTTCCTCAATAGAGTCCTTAGCAACTTTGAGAGTAGTAAAGATTGATAGAGAACAACTTAAATCATATCACTTATAGTTGATAAAGACTTCTATTTGAGTCTCCACCTAACCAAGTAGAAATGATGCTTTCTACTTGTTAGTGTCAATAGTTTATATACCTATGGACAGTGTACCTAAATATATCTACTTTACAACTTCTATAAATGATTAGAAGTTTGTCAGGTACTGAGGCTCGACTTGGAGATTGACTCAGGTGCTGCAGTTGATTGATCAATTGGAGCAGTTAATATTAACAGTGAGTTGGTTCAGATTTCAGTTGTTCTCAACCTGGAACTGATCAACTGTTCAACAGTGAACCGTTTACTTAGCCATTTTTAGTATATGACCAAATTTGATCACAAATGGATCATGAACCATTCGAAATATTGAATGGTTCACTTAGGCTAGATATGATTGCAAATGGATCATGAACTGTTCACTTATGCCTTATGAACCAATCAAATATATCTGAACCATTTATTTACATCCTGAATGGATGCATGAATGGATACATGGATGAATAATGAACAGATACATGGATGAATAATGAACAGCTGCATGAACAGATGCATGAACAGATCAACCATTTACTTATATTCATGGGGAATGGATGCATGAATGGATCACTTAAGTTAGGACAAAGGATAGATGTATTTTAATCTCTGAAATCTATCCTAATTATATGATTGTGTATCCTTAGTGAGCATGTATATAGCAATCTAGACTGTCTACTACCCATGGTGAACCCCATCCAATCCATCACTTGGCTATTGACTTGACATGTGTCAAATGTTGACTACAAAATTTCAGTAAAGGAGGGAAAAAGGAATATATTACATACCTTGCTGGTACCTCACTGACTGTATGGGTTCATAAATTTCTGTGGGTACTAACTGCTAGGTGGGCTCCCCTTCCCCTCTGGCCCCTCTTGCCTACACTCTTGCTGGCACAACTTCTCAACTTGGTTGTGACATCATCCTGCTCACTCAGTGTGTCCCTCTGCTCTGCCAGTGTGTCTCCCTGCTCCATCAATGTGTCCCCCTGCACTGTCAACATGTCCCCCTGCGCTGTCAACATGTCCCTCTGTGCTGTCAATATGTCCCCCTGCTCTGTCAATGTGTCCCCTTGCTCAACCAACATGTCATTTTCAATAGCTTGGCATGCTACTTCAGCCAGAGTGGTAGGATGTGTGAGAATTGGGCTGTCCATCTCAACATCAGCATTTCCAAGATGTGGCCTACTGTTGTCTTTGGGCACTGGCAAAGCAGAAGCTGTAGGTGATAGAGGATGTGGTAAGGTGGATGTGGATAGACTGGCCAACAGAGGTGACTGATCCACAACATGTGGTGGTGCAATGCTAGGTGCCATAGAACTGTTGGAGGATGACTGTGTGGAGGGCTTGTCATCAGGGCCTGAGTGAGAAGAGCCAGCATCAACTAGGGAAGTTGACTGCTCATGATAGGGAGTAAAAACAGTGGGATGTGTATTGTGGATTTCCATAACAAGGTCTTTGAGGAGGTTGAGAGAAGCAATCTTCTCCGGGTGAAAGGGGGACAGGGCTGCAAACTTGGTGTTAGGTACCAAATATGTCAATCAGCCTTCAAGAGTCTCCAATGCCTCCCATGGTATGTTACCTGCTGACCGAAGATTCCCATCACTTGACTCTAAATCTGCATCAATGAAAATTTCCATGGAATAGAGTTGAACTCACCCCAAGATTCTGTAATAAAATGAAGAATGGTCCCACAAAGCTGTTTTAGAGTCATGTTCTCCAAGTCTTCTTCTTTGGAATAACCTGTGATACAAAGAATGAGAAATACAAACTCAACTTGAATGTGATTTAAGTACAAGTTAAAGTACAGGGTAAGATATGATCCACCAACCTTTTCAAGGCTGGGTAGCTCATTTGCCTGAAGCAGTCAACTAATTCCTGTGCATCACTATCATCTGCATCAATGGTGAGATTTGATGTCATTGAACTTTGAAGAACATTAGCAGTTACATAGAAAGGTGAAGCACCAAAACTCACAAATCACCATCAATTTCTTGTGTGGGCATCCAATAAGCAACAGCAAAGAAGCAGATAACATTCCCAAGTTGACCAGGCTTCTTGCAGCTGAAGTGTTTTCCAATGGCATTGCTGATCACCTGAGCCATTGTAGATTGTCACCTAGGATGAAGTTATAAGCATAGATAATGGATAGATATATTCTAATGATACTTACTCTTCAATGTTGTCAAGTATTGGAATGGCCTTACAGTGAGCAGTCTCCTTGTCTGCCATCACCTTGTAATGCATTATGTCTTCCTGGGTTGCTTCTGCTGCCATCTTTTCCCTGGCATGATAATAATGCTTTAAATATGAACCATGCATTTCAATGCCTTCTGAGAGCTTGAGTTGATTCATTTGCTTGTCAAGTAGGTCTTGCTTCTCCTTAGCCATTATATGGACCCAGGAGACTGCACGAGTTGATGAGGAAGCTGAATGCCCATCATTATTCAGTTTTTGTTTCTGTCCAGAAGTTCTCATTCCATTGTGATTCCTCAGATAGTGGTTGACTGCCTACTGAAGTAGTGCCAACAGTTAGTGACCAAGGCTGTTAACATAAGATAATTACTTACAAGAAGCAATGCTTTGTCGGCTGTACCAAACTGCTTGCTAAATAGATCCATAACATTCTTGTGAACCCATGCAATCTGGGCACCCTGTGGCTTCGTGTCTTTGGACTTCTGGAAGATATTAAACTTGAACTGAAATGTGTTGATGAACTGCTTCATATCCTCAGTCAGTCAGGCAGTGAGCGAAGTTGGTGTTGAAATACCAGGCATGGTGGATTGCAAGGTAGGGGTGTTGGGCATAGTGAAGGGCAGGAAATATAGTGGGGGATGGAGCAGCAAGAGGTGTAGGGGGAGCACAGAGGTGCTCAGTCACCTATAGCTTAAAAAGGTTTTCTTTGAAGAATCTTTGGTTATCTACAACTCTACATGGAGTGTCTCATGAAAATGGCAGACATGGTGAAATGAACAGGATCTCAATAATGCTGTGGTGATATCTCAGCAACCATATATTTACTTGAACAGTGGAGACAATCATCCTGAAAAAAAAAATATATTCATGTGCTTGGTTGTGTTGAGACCTTCAGTTCTTCAGGCCATTCAATAGCATTTGTCTGTACATGTTAGCCCATGGATCTGGGGTGAAATCTTGTAGGTCATTAGTTAAGTGCACCATAAATTTGTTTTAACAGCAGAGACTACCATCTTGACAAACACTGTTCAATGCTTGGATGTGATGAGACTTTTTGTTCAGACTGGGCCACTTATACTATCAGGTACAAGTTTATCATGTACAATATCCTCGAACCAGATCTGACATACTTTGGGTGTTCTAGGTACATATTCTGACTACATACTACTAGTAAAGTGGAAAGAAAATTTCTTGCAATTGAGACATGACACTGCCTTCAAAGCTGTAAGACAAACTAGCTTGATTCAATAAAATTTTGATATGATACAAACATTCACACACCTCCATCGATGCAATCTTGATATGACACATTCAAAAGCAGTGTGCAAATGGTGAGCTCAAAGGTATCTTTCTGATGGCCTGACCTTCCAGAATGGTTACTCAAGGAAACAGTGGCAATAAGAAATATGGGTGAATACTAACCCAGGTGGCAGCAGGCAGCCCAGTGGTTGACTACTCAATAGCTCAGAATATAAAGCTTACTTGACATATTGCTTGCAGTGGGGATATACCTGTGTTGAGAAAATAGACTTGTCCAGAACAACAGTGAAGACATATTATTGCCATTGATTGATGGTTCATATTGGCCATTATGCCTTCGAAGTCTTTCATCTGATCACAGGGCTTAGATTTTTCATCATAGTCGGATTAGTTATAAGGATCGTTTGCATGAAACATTCAAGTCCTCAGCTCTCAGCAAATAATGAATACCCCTACTATCCCAGTTTTCATCTGGAGTGTTGTATGTCACCACTAAGCTTCCCTCCATTTATTCAACTGATTTGTTACCAGAAAAACAGTGGTCCTGACTTCTATAACATTCCCTTGACTGAGGGAAAGCTAGCTTTTGATGACAACTATGAGTTCTACCAGTGCACTGAGTTCCCTTATGTTCCCTATGATCTATATGACACACAGGATGGCCAATTTAGTCCCATTCCATGCCCACATATGCAGACCATTGACCCAATCTACCAACCCTGCCTCCTCATCAAGAAAAGTGAACTCAAAGACTTCGAGTGCCTTGGGCTGCCCCACTACATCGACTCATTGCTTGATACAATTCACTGTATTATGGATCCTGATTCTATGGATGGCAAGCAGTGCAAGTATGAAGGAGGGGCAGCTGGCCTCCATTACAACTATGATGAGTATCTGGGTGACAGCAGTGTGGGAATGATGAAGACCACTGGTTCATTGAGGAGGTTGATGAAGATGACAGGGATGATGACTATATGGAGACAGATGAAGAAGAGAGTGGTGAAGATGATGAAGATGACAATGAGTACAAGTATGGGGATATTGGGTCAGATGAGATTGATGGATTGAACGAGGACACAGAATCCCTAAACAGCATTGTTGTGACTGGAGCAATGGTTGCTGATACCTCAGCCTTGGGGGGGAACCGCAGTGCCCAAGAGATAATTGACTTGACAGGCACAGATGACAGTGACAACAGAGACACTATTATCGTGATTACTGACTCAGAAGATGAGGTTCCATTTGTGGTTAACTCTGATGGTATTATAGACTTGACCCATTGAGCACAGCTTGTATCTCAGACTAGTTACACAATGATATAGTTTGTTACCAATGCCCTGAGGAGCAGCACTTGCAGCCTGTGCTCTAGAACACTTTGGGGGTTGAGGTCTGCCAGGCAGTCCACAGGTGGCTGAGCATGAGCACCCAAATCCATGGGTCTCAGGGCACTTGAAAAAGGTTGGTGTTCTGCAGAGATGGCGGTACCCTGGCCAACATTTCATCTAACCCCAGACTTAAAAGCTTGGTCTCAAAAAATATATATTATATGTATCATTTTATTCTATATGGGTATCTACATGGAAGAGTGGAAAGAAGGAGTAAGGAGCAATGGAGATATAGATAAAGGGACAGATCTATTTAGGGCAGGCACAGTCATGTGCCATTCCCCTAACAAGAAATATAATACTTAATAATTTGCATCTGAACAGGGCAAGCTATTTGGCAAAGCCTTCACCCAGAAGGCTCTGCCAAATAAAACCATTGTGTGTAACTAGGTAGGTGATGCATTTATTTGGCAGAGCCTTCTGTATGTATACAAGTCTAGGTGAATGATGTATATATTTGGCTATGTTTACTGGTGCTCACCCTAAACATATCAAACCCTTTATCTAACTTGACTCGTTACTAGGGAACTCCTTTCGTGACTACCATGAGCTATAGAGAGCACTGAGTAAGCTATGATGTATGTAGTATTAGATATTCAAATAATGTGGCACGATTTGAAATGATAAATGTCTGGACATGAGACAAGCAGTATTCATACACAAGACAACAAGGAACATACATATATCCATGTGCTAATCAGTTGTCAAATGATCAGGGTCTGGAGAGAGTTTGATTCAGTGAGATAGCGGCCTGGCACCTCCTGGCACTCAGAGTGCTATGCAACTGGCACTGGCCTCCCCCAATCCTTCAGCTAACACATTGGTGGTCAGGTCAGGATTGGTTTCGGGTGCATCAGGTCCTGGCAAGGCAGGACAGTCTCACCCCTAGGGTCTAACAATATGCGTTTACCCTGCTGGATATTGAGCAGCAGGTGGATAGTCTAGACATCCACTGACATGTATTCCAATAAGTAATTGAATACACCAATGCTCAGAGGGGCAGTTTTCTGCTGTTCCCAGAAGGCTTTACTTGATACCAAGTCACACCACAGCTCAATGTCAAGACCACTATTCACACAGATGAATTTTAAGACGTTGTTCAGTAGTGCATCTGTTATTCTCACATAATAGACATTTGTTGTTTATAGACAGCTTCAGCAATTAATGAGGAATTACATGAGGGGGTAGCTCACAAACATGAGGTGTCTGGGGATATTCAGCTCATACAGGTCATTCAGGAGACATTGTGGGAAAGTGGCAGTTCAGTACCAGTCCTCACCAACTACTGGAGCAACAATGGGCACCACCCTGTTATCAGCTGTCATATCTCCTGCACTTGTTTGGATCCCCTTTGCTTATGAACTTTTCAATTCTGGTATATACCCAGGTCTGGAGTTGGGCTGTGCAGTAAAGTTGATGTGAAGACTCGGGTGTCTATGCCTTTACACCCAAAGAGAAGTGGAATTCTTCCACTCAAAACAGCCAAAGGGTGGTTGTAGATGCCTCTACTATGAGGACGACCACCCACAAAGTCTTACTCAGGCAACCATACACTCGTCGCCACAAAAGCTTGGTCTTAAAAACAAATATATATTATAAATATCACTTTATTTTATATGTGTATCTACATGGAAGAGTGGAAAGAAGAAGTAAGGAGCAATGGGGAGATAGATAAAGGGACAGATCTATTTAGGGCAGGCACAGTCATGTGCTTTTCCCCTAACAAGAAATATAGTACTTAATAATTTGCATCTGGACAAGGCAAGCTATTTGGCAAAGCCTTCACCCAGAAGGCTCTGCCAAATAAAACCATGTATGTAACTAGGTAGGTGACATGTTTATTTGGCAATGCCTTCACATGGAAGGCACTACCAAATAAAACTGTGTGCACTAGGTGTCTGCTTGACAATGCCTTCACACAGAGGGTGATGCCAAATAAACCCTGTATTGTATCATCTTATGATACATTTGTTTGGCAAGGCCTTCACCCAGAAGGCTCTGCCAAATAAGATCTCGTATGTACCAGGTAAGTACTTAGGTGATGCATTTGTTTGGTAAGGCCTTCACACAGAATGTGCTGCCAAATAAACCACATATGTATGGTAGGTGACATGGTTGAACTTGTTTGGCAATGCCTTCACCCACAAGGCATTGCTAAATAATATTGTAGAATGAGGACAGCACAGTTATTTGGTCATATTTATGGCTGCCCACCCTAAACACATTGAAAGCTTTATCTAACTCAACTCACAGTTGGGAGACTTCTTTTGCAACTATGACAATCCATTGTGTATCAAACATCATGGTACTCTATAGTAGTTCATTATACCCAAAATAAAAATACACCAGATCAGTGCAACATATAACCTCTATATTCTATATTTGCAAAAAAGATATCAAACATTTGGATATAGTCAGGAATGTGAGTCCCATGTCAACCACCTGTCAATCAGTCAGGGCCTACAATGGATCACATACAGATGTTGTCAGATGCTCAGCCCACACAGCTCCTTCAGAAGCATAGTACAGAACAGGCAGAACAGGTGGAGGTACATTAGAGTTCTGTATGTTAGATCCAATATAATGCTAATCAATGATATTTTGCTAGGCTGTGGATGTGTGGAGCATGAAACGAAGATGTATCAATGGGAGGAGTTCAGCTCGGAACCTGTTTATTGATGATGAAGCTGAAGACAATGAGGATGAGGATGGGGAGGATGAGAGTGAACCCAGCAATGGTGAGTGATACTTAGAATGTTACAGCTCTGTAAGCCTAACATGACGCAGCTGATTTTATTGATGATGGAGGCATAAGAGAGTCCAAGGGCAATCCCATCCGTGCACTCAAACATCAACTTGCTCAGGATCTTGGTGGGAATGAGAATGAGGGGGGCAATGGAGGCAATGCTTTCCTCACAGCTCTAGAGGAGATGTTACAAGGTTTCTTCTTTGGCTAAGCAATGCCTAAGTCAGAGCCTATCCTTGTAAATGAGATGAGCAGAGGTCCTAGTCTTATACAAGTCAGTAGGAGCTGCTCTGTTTAACCTCGAGTGGCTGTTCATGTTGCCTCTAAGCAGCGAACTCATAAAGATCACACACTCCATAGGACAAGACGTTGACAAGAAGCCTTGGAGGGAAAAGCTGCTCACAAGGGCAAAGAGATGTAGGCTTAATGTGCTACTGATGCTCAAGGACTTATTCAAGTACCAAGAGGAGGTAACATGCACTAAGATTAGACTTGTCTAATCTACATGTCCAGGCGTTGTACATATAGTAAGTCCTATGACTACTTTAGGAAGTAGATCAATAGTAGCATAGAAGTCGAAAGAGAGGAAAGCATATATAAAAGGAATTCATAAAGGATAGGGCATATGTCAGAGGAAAGGGGAATGCATATGGCATTTGCAAAAGTCTGTGTGAGCGAACATAATTGATGTGAACACAAATATGACAGAAGCATTGAAACTTATACCTGGTCCAAATATAGAAGAGTGTCTGAGAAAGGAAGTGGTAAGTTCGACTTTCATCACAAGTCATCATCACATGGGAAGTATACTCCATGGTAACAACATGCTTCATCTACCTTCTTGCACATTTCCCAATCAAGTGTCTGTCACAACTCTGTGGTTTCCTGCCAGAGACTAACCATCATGTGTTTCATCAAATCCCATTCTTCGAAAGTTCGCTCCTTGGGCTCTTCAGTCTCCTTGGTGATCTTGGAGTCTGCAATATTTGTAACATGATCCCCTTCATAACGTTGAGTGTCCTCACTCAACTCAGTGACTCCCAGTAACATTTTCATCGTCATAAGGATATTCATACATTCCTTCTCCTGCGTCGTCCATGACACTTCAGAGAGCACACTTGATTGATCGAGCTGTCTGTCATTGAGGGCAAATGTGTCTGTCGGAGGCTCTGGGGACAATAGTGGTATTGATAGCATGACAGGAGAGGTGTGGAGGAGATCTGTCATGGTGTTCATCAGCGAATCTAGGTCCTCAGATGTTGTCAGTAGTGGTGAGGCCTGCCCAAAGGAGAGTGTGACATTGGTGGCAGTGCAGATGAATGGGCGAAGGAGATCTCGAGTCTCCTGACAATGGGGGTCGAGCTACAGAGGGGGAGGGAGTTGGTAGGGGGAGAGCTGAGGGATGAGCATCCTGGGATTGATTGTCTGTGGAAGTGCTAATTCCTCGTCCACCATCCTGCTGCCCAGTAGTGGCAGCATGTTTGGTGAGTTGGGCCATGGCGAGCTGGGCTCAGTCGGCAAGGATTCTGGCATAATGGAATGGTGGGCAGGTTCTGATGGGGTTAAGGAAACAGTACTTCTGGCAATGTCCAGGGGTGTAGTGGCAGCAGAAGGGGCAATAGTATCTTGTGCATTGATCTGCCCTATGACCCACATTGCTACATTGATAGCAGGTGGCGTGCTGGTCGGATAGGGTGAGGATAGGGCTGTCAGTGATAGCAAGTTCTGTATTTCCAGAAGTTCTTGTCTCGGTGTGTTGTTGATCCACATCATGAAGTTGCTCAGATACTGAAGTGGTTCCTTGGTCCTGTTGGAGTGAGGGGTTGTGAGTAACGTTGCCAGATCTAAGTCCAATTTGTGTGTGGAGAAAAGCAGATATGTCCTCTCATGCTTGCAAAATCGTGCAGTGGGCACCTCGGAGGTATCACCTTTCTTGATCAAGTCCTGGCAGGTCAATAACCTGAGCAAAGCAGGTACTGACTTCGTTGGCCAGTCTGTTAGCATGGAGCTGGCAATGTATTGTGTTAAACCAAGTCAACCTGAAAGAGTCGAATACTTCAGTTGGTTGATTACTGCACTCAAGAGCAGTCCTTGCTCGGGAAAAGGCATCTTTGTATAGAGAGTCGAGTCATACGGCAGCAGAAAGAGCAGCATCACCTGCTTCTTGTAAGGCACGAGATGAAAAGGTTCACCTCTGGGCACTTTGTGCTTCATGTAGTTGGAATGCCTCAGATATTTGGCGCCTGATTTCTGTGATGTCAGTGATTTGTCTTTGCTGCTCTTCATAGCAAAAGGACTTGGGGGTAGAGGGGTGATCTTCTGGGGAAGGTGTCGGCTTGTGAGTGAGGGGAGTGGGTGGAACTGAGATGAGAGTTTGTGATGATGCACAAGTGAAAGAAGTAACAGAGGTAGGGGTGGTCGGGTAATCAGTGGTCATGGTATCATTGGAAGTGAAAGACATTCGAGTAGCTTGAGTTTCAATTGAGGTTATGTTGCAGTTTATAAGTGTTGAGGAGGGTCTTGGAATTGCACAGGTCTGTCAAATTTTGCCAGGTTCTTTCTGATTCTGGGTATCCCTTCCAATGCACTAGAAACTCTATTCCTCGTCTTCTGGTGTGACAGTGCACCACTATGGCTTCGACTTCCCATTCTTCTTCTCCTTGGATGAGGTCAGGTGGGGGTCTTGAGAAGTGTTTGCCATAGATGTCATTTTTGGTAACAGGATAGAGGTATTGGACATGGAAGACATTGTGTATCTTCCAGCTCTTTGGGAGAGATAGCTCGTAGGATACATTTCCACATTTCCTAATAACAGTGAATGGGCCTAGTCGACAGGTGGTGATTTTCCTTGACATGACCTGAATTGGTAGGTTTTGAGCATCGAGCCAAACTTTCTGGCCAGGTTCTATTTTTGGCAAAGTGCACATTTGTGTCCATTCTGTCATAATTTTGCATGAAGTCTCATGTGCTATTTTTGCTGCTTCTTGGATATTTATAATCCAATTCATTCTTTCTTCAGCCAATGGGGAGTTCGTTGGTGCTAGCTCGGTTGGGAAAGCTTTGAGTGGGTGGCCATACATAAGTTCAAATGGCGTTTGTTGGCAGTTGGCGTGTGTTCTTGAGTTATGGGAGAATTCGACTAAAGGGAGGTGTTCAGGCCAGGTGTGGGGATTTTGAGCACAATAGGCCGATAGGTACATCTCGATTTCTTGATTAAATTGTTTGGTTGATCCATCTGATTGGGGGTGATAGGCAGTAGAGGGGGCATGATCAATGTTCAGCTTCTTGAACATAGCTTGTATCGATTTGGCCATAAATCGGGGATCTCTGTCCGATATGATTTTGTCGGGTATTCCTGTGTGAATGAACATGTGTTTGATTAAGATGTCTGCAATTTGATCAGTGGTGGTGGATTTGGAGGTGGGTACTATGATTATCCCCTTCATAAGACCATGGTCCACCATGGACAATATTGCGTCATATCTGTTGGATTTGGGGAGGTCTGTAATGAGGTCCATAGACATCTGGGTGAAGGGCCGTGATGATCAGGGACCTGGAATTGGTTGGAGAGGAGGCTTCAAGGGTTGTCTGTTGATTTTGTATTGCTGGCAGGTAGGGCATCCTTTCACATAGTTTGTGACGTAGGCGCAAATGCCGGGCCAGGTGACACATTCTTGAAGTTTCCTAAGTGTTTTGGCGACTCCAGGGTGTCCCACAGCTGGTGCATCATGTGCATGCTGCAATAAGTGCTTCTTAAGCGTGGAGTCCATGGGGAGTTGAATACGACCTTCATGATCCAATTCTATGGCTCCATTCTTCCCTTTCTGGGCTTTGTTTTCGATGTTGGAGTCCACAATGTTGATTTCATTGTTTTCTCCTGAGTTAGCCAATTTCACGTTAGCATTGGTAAAATTGCTAGTCTGAAACTTCTCTAGTGGAATGGCTGCTTTCATTGTTTTGAGCTCCATGTCTTTACTTGTCAAGGCATGATCTGGTCTTCTGGACAAAGCATCAGCGGCACAATTCTTGGACCCGGGAATATGGCAAATCTTGATTTTATGGGCGCTGATCACAGCAGACCATTGAATGGTTCATCTTGATAGTTTTGATGGTTTGGCCCAATGGATAATGTTGTCGTGATCCATCCATATCATCGTTTCATAAGGTGATCTGTCAATGTAATGATGCCATTCTTGTAATGCACAGATGATGGCTAGGAATTCTTGTTCTGACATGTGGTAATTTCATTCAGCTGGAGAGAATGGTTTGGAATAGTAGAAGCATGGGTGTAACACACCATTTGAGTCTTTCTGGAGGAGAACTGCTCCAGATGCATAAGTGGATGCATTGGTTTGAATTTCAAATGGTTTCGAAGGGTCTGGGGTAATCAGAACAGGTTCTTCCAGGAATCATTGCTTTAGTTTTCCGAATGTGTCATCAGCTTCTTTTGTCCATTTGAAAGGAGTGTTGGACTTCTTTAGAAGTGCGTTAAGGGGTAATGACAGGTGGGCGTAGTGCTTGATGAATTTGCAATAGAAGTTGCAGAACCCAATGAATTTTCATACATCATGGACTGTCTTGGGGATAGGCCAGTCTGCTATTCCCTTGAGTTTGGTGGGGTCCATCTTGACTTCATTCAGAGAGATGATGAATCCGAGATAGGTAAGAGTTGTCTTTTTGAATTTGCACTTCTCTGGTTTGAGATAGAGGTCATGTTTTCGCAAGATCTTGAATACTTCTTTCATTGTTTTCCATAGTTTGGCTTTGGTAGGGGCATGGATGAGGATATCATCCATGTAGACAATAACCTTGTTCTGCATGATGAGGGGGGTGAGGATGGTGTCCATCATGTTTTGGAATGTTGTGGGACTGTTGCACATTCCGAAAAACATGACTGTGGGTTTGAATAATCCTCAGTGAGTGCAGAAAGCTCCTTTCCATCTGTCTTCCTCAACAATGTGAACATTGTTGTAGCCAAGTCTGACGTTGAGTGCAGTGAAGTATTTCAATCCTCGTAGCTTGTCAAGTATGGATTGGATCGAGGGGATAGGGTAGCCATTTTTAACTGTGTGCTCATTGAGATAACAATAGTCCTGACAGGGCCTGAGTTTTCCATCTTTCTTTGAGATGAAGAAAAATGGCAAGGCCATGGGTGATTTCGAGGGTCTGATGTATCCTTCTAATCAACTACTTGGCTTGTAGCTAATTAGTAATACTTCTAGTAATGTCCTTTGCCATCTATGTTGTAGATAGCCTCATCATCGAAGTCAAATTGGAAATCAGCATCGTAATCATCTGATAAGTAGGCATATCTGGTTGAAGATGAGAAAGGATATTGTTTGTTACTGGAAGTTCTGGCAAATGTTGCATGAGGGTTTCCTTGAGCATGATGATAGGTGGTAGCTCTGGAAAATTGTTGGAGTCAACTGACTCATGGGTTGATGGTGGGAGCAGTGTGCTTCTTAGGAGTTTGCTTTGTGGGATGGTAAGTGGGGCTGAGGGTAAAGGTAACCTGATTAAGTCCATTGGTGTGGGAAGTCAGCTTGGTTCCTGAGTGGTCATCTGACTTGGTGGCAGTGTCAGTGGGGGAGTTTGAAGGTGTGGGTATTCCAGTATCCAATTTGGTACTGTTGTGTAAGTTATTGGTAGTGATGGAAGGTTGTCCTTGAATGATTGAGGTGATCCTGTCATCTTCAAGTTGCTCCAATTTTTCCAAGGCAGTTGCAGGTAGGTTCCTTCAATCAATGCCTGAATAAGGATTTCTGGAGCAAAACTTGGAAAAGTGTCCAGGGGTGGAACACTTGCAGTGGACACAGTAGTACATTTTGCACTGTGTCTGGAAATGGCCCACTCAACTATATAAGCAGCAGGGTCAGTTTCAGGGTCATATATTTGGAAGACATATGGTGGGAGTTTCTCGAGGGTGTCAACCATTTTCCAAAGTTGGCTTAGTCAGATGATTGTTACCATCTTTAGCCAATTCATCAGATTTGGGAGATTCTGGCAAAGGAGTGGTAGATGGTCAAGTTGCAAGTTCTCAGGGGTGGCTAGGACATGGTGTAAATCTGTCTGGAGCTGGTTTGCTGATTGCCACAGGCTGTAGATAGAAGTCAGGCTCAATGGTCCTGATCTTCCAGATGATGTTCCCAATATAGGGACCTGCAGGGAGACTGTGTGCCAATTCATGAATAGAGGTGTCCAATTTCTTGGATTGTGCAATATAATGGCTTCACGCAGTAGCAAACTCATCAAGCACAAGCCCAATGGAGTTGCAAAGGTTAATGAATTTATGATTCTGGCCATAACCAGACATAAAGTCGTGGGCTGTTCCCTCATGTAGAAAGATGCATTGTAAGGCAGCAACTTCACTACTGGGTACTTCAGCTTGACTTGGTTGAGGTTGTGGCGAAGCTTGGCAGCTTGGGATAGTCTTTCCCTTTGCCTCAGGCTTTGGAGAGGGAGGATTCGAGGTTGTAGAGAGGATGTTTTCATTGGTAGCAGAGGACATTTGTCTGAGGAATGTTAGGCGAGTTTCTTCTGTCTTTTATACTCCTGAAGTATCTGTTTTGCATTTTCTAAGTTTTCTTCAGGTTCCCATGAATCCTCTGTTGGTCCATATCCTTTCCAACATATCAGGTATTCCAAGTGTCTTCTTTGAATTCTGTGTTTCAAGATAGCTTCAATTTTGTATACTTCTTCTCCTGAGATGAGAATTGGTGGTGGATTAGTATGGTGCTTTCCATAAATGTTATTCTCAATGACTGGTGTAAGAAGTGAAGCATGAAACTTGTTGTGAATTTTCCATTTTGTGGGAAGTTTTAATTCATAGGTAACAGGTGATGTTTGTTGTAGAATGGTGAAAGGTCCTTCTCTTCTTTGGTTCAGCTTCTTTGAAGCATATGGAAGAGGTAGGTTTCGGTTGTCTAGCCATACTTTGTCTCCAACCTTGAATGGATTCCAAGGTTTGTTTTGTCTAGCAGCCATTACTTGTCACATTTGTTCATGTGCTTCAAGTGCTGCTTCTCTCATTTGTTCTAAAGATAGAATCTTTTCGTTGATTGAAGGTACTTTAGATTCCCCTTCATTTTCTATAAGTGCCTTAGGATTATAACCTAAGATCAATTCATATGGTGTATTCGTTCTTCCTGCATGTGGTTTAGTATTGTGAACGAATTCAATCATGGGTAATGCTCTTCTCCATGAATGTGGGTTTCTTGAAGTATAAATGGCTAAGTAGAATTCTATTTCTTGATTGTATCATTCTGTTGTTCCATCTGTTTGTGGGTGGTAAGCGGTTGACATAGCCAGTTCTATGTTTAACTTCTTGTAGAATTCTTGCATTGATTTGGCTGCAAATCTAGGGTCTTGATCTGAGATAACCTTTTGAGGTGTTCCATATTTGGAAAAGACTTTCTCAATTAGGATTTTGGCAATGTCATTGGAGGTTGCAGTTTTCTGAGTAGCTGTTAGGATTATCCCTTTCGTAAGTCCATGGTCCACTATGGACAAAATAGCATCATATCCATCATCCAGGGGTAGATCTGTGATGAGATCCATAGATATTTGACTGAATGGACAGGTAGAAGTTGGTCCTTTGATAGGTTGTAATGGAGGTTTTGTAGGATGTCAGTTAATTTTAAATTGTTGACATGTGGGGCATCCTTTCACATAGTTGTGAACATAGGTGTTCATTCCTGGCCAGTAAACTTCTCTTTGAAGTTTCTGTAATGTATCTCTTATTCCTGGATGTCCTGAAGTAGGATGGTCATGTACAAATTGTAAAATTTTCTGTTTGATATCCAGATCATCTGGTATGACAATCTTATTTTGGAATCAGATGAAGTCTTTGTCATCTGATGTGAATTGGTCTTGCATGTGGATCTTTGATTTCTTCTTGACAATCTCCTGTTTTAGGTCTTCTGAAAGGAAGTTAATGAACTTTTCTGATGGGATGGCTATCAGATTTTCATTGTCAGTTCCTTCAGGTACTAAATCTGGTCTTCTACTAAGTGCATCTGCTAGTACATTTTGATTGCCTGGTAGATGTTTGATGACATAGTTAAATTTAGTCATGTATAGCATCCATCTGGCTTGTCGATGACTAAGTTGTTGTGGTTCTCTCCATCTGATTAAATTTTCGTGATTGGACCATATGATCACTTGGTGTGTTGATCCTTCCAAATAATGTCTCCATTCCTTTAGTGCTTCAATAATAGCAAGGAATTCTCAATCGGAAGTATGATAGTTCCTTTCAGCTTGATTTAGAGCTTTAGAAAAGTATGCTACTGGATGTTTATCTCCATTTGAATCTCTTTGTAAGAGTACTGCTCCGATAGCATATGCTGATGCATCACATTCTATTTCAAATGGTTGATTTTCATCTACCATTGATAGAATAGGGCATTGTAGAAATTGTTGCTTTAGAAGTTTGAATGCTTTCTGAGCTTCTAGATTCCATTTGAATTTCTTTGTTTTCCACATAAGGGCATGTAATGGTTGTGCAATTTGGGTGTAGTTTTTGATAAACTTTCTGTAGAAGTTACAAAAACCAATGAACTGTCAGATGTTCTTTGCTGTTTGGGGAATAGGCCAGTCTTCTATTCCTTTAAGCTTTATTGGATCCATTTCAATAGAATCAGGTTTGATTATGAATCCAAGATATTCTAGATGTTGCTTTTCAAATTCGCATTTTTCTGTTTTGAGGTAGAGATCATTCTTGTCTAGGATTTCTAGAACTTTGATAGTATAGCAATCTAGTTCCTTAATGGTTTTGGCTGGGATGAGAATGTCATCCATGTAGATAATGGTTTCTTCTTTTGATAATGGTTCTTGGAAGAGATGATCCATCATGGATTGAAATGTAGCAGGTGAATTTGTCATGCCAAAGAACATGACTGTGGGTTTGTATAAACCATTAGGAGTGCGGAAGGCTGCTTTCCATTCATCTCCTTCTTGAATTCTAACATTATTATAGCCTAGACAAACGTCTAGCTTGGTGAAGTATTTAGCTCCTTTAAGCTTGTCCATTATTCTTGAGATGTTGGGAATTGGATGTGCATTCTTAATGGTATGATCATTAAGATAGTGATAGTCTTGACAAGGGCATAAATCTCCTCCTTTCTTTCCTACAAAGAAGAAAGATGAGGCCATAGGTGATTGTGATTTATGAATGTATCCCTTTCATAAATTTTCTTCTATAAATTTATCTAGTTCTTTGCGTTCCTGAGGTGTAAGATGGTAGATGGGCATTCATTTTGGGGTGAAGGTTTCATCAACTTTGATCTTATGATCCCAAGGTCGTCTTGGTGGCATCCTTTCTGATTTTTCTTTACTGAATACCTTAAGAAATTTATGAAATTTCTTTGGTACTACTTTTAAAGGATTGGATTCCTTCTTTTTAGTTTCTATCTTGTTGTAAAGGTCTTGAGAGGTGTTGTGTTTGACATTGATTTCTTCTTCTTCGATCTCAGATTCAGATTCTGAGTCTTCTAAATCTGAATCTATATATTGACTTAGGTCAATACTATTAATCATCTGTTTTGATTTATATTCAGTTAGTTGTATGGTTTGTGATTCTTCATCATGCCATTTCAATGTTTTTCTTTCCCAATCTACATCTGGGTTGTATTTTCATAACCATGATATTCCTATAAATAGTTCTTTATAGCCCAGGTTGATTATTTTTGGTTTTATATTCATGATCTTGTCATTAATCTTGATTTTGATTTCAGCATAGTGTGTTGATTTTGTTCCTGAATTTCTTGATCTGTCAGCATTATAAATGTATTGTACCTTTTTAAGTGGCTTCTTTGTTAATTTTAGATTCTTTACTAATTTTGGAGATATAAATTGGCCACTGGCTCCTGAGTCTAATAATGCTTTGATTTTATGTGTTCCTTTAGATGTTAGTATTTCTGTTGGGATTAGTAAACATTTTCCCTTGGATGCATGAAGATCAACAATGTTGAGCTGATCTTCAGTAGTACTTAAAAATTTTCATCTTGAGAAAATTCTTCTACTTGCTCACCTTCTATTCCATCTTTGATGGCATAGACTATAGCATTTGGATTGACTTGTCTTTTCTTTCTGGTGAAGGTTTTCTTTGATTTTCCTTTGGATACAAAATTATTTTGCTTGTTCTTTGAGGTGTAATTTCTTCTAGCTGGGCATTGTCTGTAGAAATGTCCCTTCTTCTTACAAAAGAAACATTCTCTGTTCTTGATTGCTGTTCACTGTTTGTCAGTAAGTACATTGTTACTGAGGTGTGATAAGGTGTTGCTTGTTGTTCTTTCACTGTTATGAACTCCTGATTTGGAAGGTTGTATATTTTGTATGTCTTCTGTTTTGTTGTCTTCCTCTTCCTCATCAGAATCTTGCTCATATTCTCCATCAGAGAATCTGAACTCGTCAATGTCATCAGCAAGATGATCGATGTCCATATCCCACTTGCTTCTCCTGTATTGAGGTAAGACAGGTTGGGAGGTGATATTTTGATAACAGGGTTGGATTCTGTAGCCTTTTGTTTTCCTTTGTCCTTTCTTCACATAGGAAATTCTTCTGTTGATTGCTGCTCTGTATTTACATTGTTCCTGAACAATTCTATGGGCATTTCTGGCTGCATTCTTCCACTGTGTAATTGTGTCTGTGGTACTTCTAAGTGCTTTGTGTCTGACAGCAGGGTCAAGTCCATTTGCAAAGTATGCCTGAAGGGCCACACTGTCTGTGAGTCCTGCTTGGGAAGCGAGGACTGAGAATTCTGAGATATATTCCTCAATATATCTGCCATGCTGCTGGAGGTTTCGTAATGCCTGTTCAGCCTCGAATGTCTGTTGTACTGGGGCAAAAGACTGGTCGAGGTCATTTGTGAATTCATCCTATGTTTGTTGAGTTGCATCTCTCACATGCATTGAAAGATAATCCTGTCACCATGCTGATGCTGCTCCATCGAGTAGAGCAAGGGCGTAGTTGACCTTTGTGGCATGGTCTGTGATACCATAGGATTTGAAGTATAATTCAACAAGGGATTTCCAGCTTCTGTACTGGGCAGTGTCTCCATAGAATCTTGTTGGCTTTGGGTACTTGAAGTTGGAGTTCTGGTTCGACATGGTGGCTCTTGGAGATTGTGGAGGTGAAGGGCTTCCTCTGGGACTCCCTGAATTACTTGAACTCATTCTTCCTCTCATCTGAGCTCTCAGATCTGTTCCCCAAGTTCCTCCAATCAACTGATGACTTGTTGAGTAAGGTACTGTTGTTCCACCCAGGGGAGTGAGGTTAGATCCAGTTGTGAATGTTGGTCTCGAATAGTCTGTTGAAGGTTGATAAGATCTTGACTGGTGTACTGATGATGAAGATTCTGGTTGCTTTCCTTTCATTTGAGAGGAGAGATTGAATCTGGCAAGATCCTCAGTGACTTCTTTGACACTTGGCTGTCTTGAGACCTGTTGCAGTGCATTAAGTGCTGCTGCAAGTCCTGCAAATTGGTTTGTGGTTGGTTGTTGGGTCGTTCTCTCTCCTGCCAAAGCTCTTCTATCAAGTTCTTCTTGTATTGATTCAATTTGTTGCTGATCTTCTTTTGAAAAGTCTTTGAGGAGGAAGGTTTTGGGTTGGACTCCTGCTTGTTTGAGTAGTCTGAACTCTGCTGGGTATTCTTCATTAAGTTTTCTTTGGATTGATGCTTCGAAGTAGTGAGGTCTGTTTCTTGTGTCTTTGTAATACCACTCTTTTGTTGTGGGGTCTTTAAGAACTCTTCCTCTTGTTGGGCTGTCAAATGTGATTGTTTTTGCAATTTTGAATTATCCAGTTTGGCAACTTATAACTTTCACTTCTAATAAATTTCCTTTCCCTTTCAACAACTGAGCATCCACAGCAATGCCTATTCTCAGTGGTACTTTCAATGGAAATTTATATCCCAATAGATTATAGCTCTATCTAAGCATAATCACTTCTTTATCATGAGTGTGATTCCCTTCACTCGTTGAAATATCCTCCAGAATCAAAGTTCCATCAAGGAATTTCCTCTAGATTGCGGGACTACAATCCTCAACTAATCTGCACTAGTTGGCAATGCGTGCCTACTCTCTTTCTAATGCTAACTTCAGAAACTAGGACCCAAAGTTAAAACACTAGCTGCTCAAGTAGGGCTTCTTTTAGTGATCAATGCTGAGCAGCCAAGACAAGGTAATGACTCTGTGCTACAGAGAAGGATTGTTTCTACTTAATGTTATAGTGAGGCTGCTTTGGTCCATAAAGAGGCCTGATACATATCCAAAGATCATACCAAAGGAGACTTCTTGTGTACTAACAGATAGATTACCTTTTAGCACTGACAGAGTCAACACGTCAAGATAACTATTACTTGTAGTCACACAATATGTCTACTCCTCAATAGAAAGACTTAAAGCAACTTAGAGAGTGATAGATATTATAGAGACAACTTAAATTGTATCACTTATTGTTGGTAAAGACTTCTATTTGAGTCTCCACCTAACCAAGTAGAAATGATGGTTTCTCCTTGTTAGTGTCAATAGTTTATATACTAAAGACAATGTATCTAAATTTATCTACATTAGAACTTTCTGGAAGTTCTTCAGGTACCAAGGCTCAACTCGGAGATTGACTTGGAACAAAAGAAGCCTAATTCTATTAATAATAGTTTGATACAAAAAGTTCTTTATCAAAGAAGTCTTCTTTTCTAATAATAGTATGAAAGCTTATCAATCTGTAAAAGTCATACGACTTTTGATATTACATAAGCTTAATAAGAAAACTTGATAAATGAATCAAAGTCTAAAGCTTTCAAATAAAACAAGAGACAAATAGATTGAAAACATAATTAGTAAATGTATAGCAAACATTTACTAAGTTCATAACACTCACTCAGCTCAAAGATAACACCCTATGACTTCTTTGATGCACTCAAGAAGCTCACAGATCCAACTTTCCCACAGGAGGTTGAGGTGAGCACCTCCATTTTGTCCAGTGTTCAGGTCCTGACCAAAACTATGGTAGGATCAATATAAAGAGCTCATGGCAGTTATGTGCATTTGGTGGCACTTGGCTGAACTTCGTTGCTCAGGCCAGGAACACAAGATTGACATTGAACTCCCATACTGACAACCAAAGTCCCTCACTATCCAATGCCCTGCTTGTCCTGAGATAGGCTTTAACATTCCTTTTGAGAAATTGGCAGAAGCTTTGGAATGCGACATGTAAGTGATCCAATCTAGCTGTTCAGTTGATCCATCACTGATAGTTGGGCAGGTACATGCTAACCCTGTACCTAGCCCTTGATGGCAATTTTCACTTACACCAAAAGAACAAGAATAATGATCCAGATGACATTCCCCTGAACAGGGGGAATGCATATTTTGTCAATATCCATGAGTTTCAACAGTTCCTGAAGCACTTTGATGAAGCAGCCACTCATGTGAGCACTAAATACCACACTCTTGACCTCTACTAAGGACATATTCTAGGAATCAACCTGCTCAAAGCTCAAGGTGGTGTGTCAGCAAGAGATGATCAAATTCACGAACACGATATACAGTGGTGTGGTAGCTGTTCAGTGTGTGTGACATGGGTTTTATCAACCACAAGGCATTGTTGACCTTGTCTGAGGAGAATCATACATTTATTGATGCTCCTGTATCAGAATATATCTAATAAACTTCACATTCAAGGTATGTATGCACAGACTTTGCTTTTGCCAGTGCCCTTGGCCCTGAAGCATTACACCAATGATGGATCATGCTCAGTTACAACATCTGGTGTCAATATTCAATAAACCTGAAGAAACAGATGGAATGCCAGTTTCCTCAACTGAATCAGGTCTTCGATCACATAAGAGGAGCAATTCCAAAGATGCACATTCATGGGCATGGGGTAAAATGCCAGCTCAATTGTTCCTTTTCATATATGCCATACTCTGGAATGACATGTGGAGAAGGTATTGAGAGTGCATGGGCAGAGCAGAACCATGCCACTGGCAGTACAAAGGAACAAAGCAGCAGTCATTGACATGATTCCCTTGATGACTTCAATGCATACTGGAACTGGACAAAGCTTCACCAACTCCATAAGTAACCCCTGTCATTATTGCAGACTTAATCTCAACATATATTTAACCAAGTATTTGCTGTCTAGCTTCTACAAATATTGGGATGAGTATCAAGAGCACAAGGAGCTCTTTGAAAAACTAACAAGTTGATTCAAAAAGGAGACTGTGAGCAAATGGGAGAAGATGACAGAGCTTCCTGTGAGGGACAAGGATGGGAGTCCACTCAGTGTCTATCAAGCTGCTGTGGTCAAAGGTAGGCACAATTTGATTTCAATTTGCATTGTCAGTCAAATTAACTGAACTATTTTGTAGTGCCTTCCCAGCCTGTGCAATCTGCCAAGCTTGTTGAACAAATCACCAATCAACAGGCAGCTGATGAGCATCCCAGACTGATTCACCTGCTCGAGGAAGCGATTGAAATTGAATTGTTGCAGTATGTTGGTTCAAGTATTTATTGTTTAAATACTGATCCATCCATTGGTTCAAGGTCCAAAGTCAAAGTACAGGCCTCATCAAAGCAGGCTGATCAAGAGGCACTCAGCCGTAATCAAAGTGACCTACTTAGAGTCATTGAATGGTGGAGATCGGGCATACATGAAATTTTCCCAAAGGCCCATGGGCATGCAAATGCTCTCAACCCCAAGGATGAAATCCTAGAGTTGCCATCATCCTATACTAGCATCAAGGAGTGTCAGGAATTTGGTATGGAGGAATTGTCGAGATTGGAATATGATCTCCAGTTGGGACAGGCATATGACGCAATTGACAACTTATGGTGTTCTATTCATATTTACAACATGTGCCACAATGAGAAGAAGATTCAGGTCCATGGCCAGCGACCAAACACTCAGGCTTGGACTATACTCACCTCCCTCCAAAATGATGCTCAGCTATGTGCAAGACAGTATGAATCAGCATATCAAGCTCTCGTCACACTTGGACTTCCAGCTAACTTGGAACTCAAACAACTTGACCAGAATGAGCTGTGGGGTAAGAACATGACTACTCTTGATCCCCTTGGTAGTTCAAAGCAAAAGGAGCCATGGTTCTGGGTGACAGGTAAGCCAAAAGATGCTTCAGAGGATGATTGGCAACTGGAATGTATGTGCCCTGTTCAGCTACCACATCCTATCACTAACTATTTTCAGTGGATCATGTCTGTTGGTTCTGTTCATGTGCCCTGCTTGATTGTGTGAGAGAAGAAGTAGAAATATTGCAAGCTGAACTCGAAAGGACCACTATTTCATTCACATGAATGAAGGATATCTGGGTAGTCATTGGGGATCAGATGCTCAATGAGTTGACAGATAAGGATCTGGGCCATGGGTATTGCAGCTTTGCTTATTGGCAGGCAGACATCTATTCAAAGCTGGCAAGATTTGCTCAGAATGCATGGGATAAGGCATATATACTTAGTGAGTAACCTGTGTTTACACAATATTGTTTCTGACAGCTGGTTTCAGCCAAACAATCCAGATCCTCCCCAGCTACCATGAAATGAATCACTGCCTGAACAGATGATCTGTGATTCAAACATAATCCTGTTATTGATTGGTTCATATAGCATGAGTAAATGACTGATTCATCCATGTATCTGTTCATTATTCATCCATGTATCCATTCATGCATCCATTCAGGGTGTAAATAAATGGTTCAGATATATTTGATTGGTTCATAAGGCATAAGTGAATGGTTCATGATCCATTTGCAATCATATCTAGCCTAAGTGAACCATTCAATATTTTGAACAGTTCATGATCCATTTGTGATCAAATTTGGTCATGTACTAAAAATGGCTAAGTAAACGGTTCACTGTTGAATGGTTGATCAGTTCCAGGTTGAGAACAACTGAAATCTGAACCAACTCACTGTTAATATTAACTGCTCCAATTGATCAATGAGCTGCTACATGTGTGCTGTTGGCAGTCTTCTTCATACCTCCAAGGAAGCTGCTAGTCTCCTTAGAGTCCTTCATAATGATTTAGAACGAGTTTGTGTATTCCTTGTACTACGAATAACTGAGCCACTGAAATGATAGTGGTAGTTACTGAGAAAGGAAGGATGAAAGCACCTGTGATCCAGAGAGCAGCTTGGCATTGCATGCACTGTAGAGACTTGATGAGTCCATGATATCTGGCATTGCAGTTGAACCACAGGCAGAAACTGTAAATGGCAATGGGGACGATGCATGCCCAGTAAAGGAGTCTTTTGTGAAGGGGAGAAAGACCTTGGATAGAATTGCTGAGCATTTGCATGCATCAGATGGTGGAGAGTGCTTTGGTTGAATAGAAGCAGATGTGCTCTTTGAAGGAGAGGCTTCTGTCAAACCAAAAGCCGAGGTACCATAGGTAGGGTTTGGGGGAGATGGTGAGGGTGTTGTCAATGATGACAGGAGGATTGGGGTCATGGGAGGGTCAGTTGGAAAAATGGAATGCCTTGGTTTTATCTCTTTTGAGAATAAAACCTAGGCAGCATAGATATTCTTCACAGTTTTTGTAGACCTGTGATAGAAGATGGCAATTAGTGATGAAGGAGTCTGACTGAATGACAATAAGTCCATCATCAATGAAAGAGACTATTTTACAACGAGGATCATTGGAAAATTTATACATAAAAGGGGAGAGGGAAAGGGCAGTGAGAATAGGTGATAAAGCAGAGCCTTGGCCTACACTGACTGAAGCTGGGAATTTAGGGGAAAGTTTATTGTTCCATGAATAAGTGGTAAAGTGATCTTTTAGATAATCAGAGAAGAATGAGATGAGGTGAGAATTGAAACCTTGGTGGTGGAGAGTGGTAGTGAGGATGGTATAATTGGTGGAGGGAAAGAATTACTATTTAGTTCTTCAATAGTCTCTTTCTTTGCTGACTATTTAGTTAACTGTTTTACCACATACTCTTGGAATAATGACTCTTCTCTACCTTTCCCCACTTCAGTAGGCATAGGACAAGGCTCTGCTCTCTCTCCCATTCTAACTACTCTCTACCTTTCCTTTTTTATCCACAAATTTTCAAGTGATGCTCATTGCAAACTACTCTCTTTCATCAATGATGGCCTCATTGTTGTGCAATCTGACTCTTTCCAGACAAATTGTAAACTACTTGCATCTGTCTATCTAGACTGTGAATATATACTAACTGCCATGGGCCTCACTCTTGAACATGACAAGACTGAGGCCTTTCATTTCTCTAACCATCCATGATTGGAACCTGATCCAAACATTGTTGTCAACCACCCTGTTGATGGACAACTCATCTTCAAACCCAAGTGCTACCTACACTACTTGGGCTTCTACTTTGATTGCACTCTCTTTTTCAAAGAACATGTCCAATATTATTCTACCAAAGCACTCTCCACTGTCAAATGTATGTGCCTACTAGGCAACTCCATCCAAGGCCTCTCCCCTATCCACAAGTGACTCCTATATCAGTCATGTGTGGTGCCAATAGCCATATATGGCTTCCAATTGTGGTTCAATTGCAACAGCTGATACAGAGGCCTTATCAAACAACTTCAACAAATGCAAAGGTCTGCAGCCCTTTGGATCACTGGAGCATTTCACACAACACCTATGGGTGGGGTAGAAGCCATTGCTAGTCTTATCCCCATTCAACTTCATCTATTCAAACTCACTAAGTGCTGTTCACTTCACTTCCAAACTCTACCTCCCTCCCACCCCCTCAAAATCCTCACATGTGATGTTGATCCCCTTGATGTGCACTCTACCAAAAATCATTCCACAGTGTTAGATTTTGTGTCTGATGCCCAACTCATTTTGGATTGGTTTAACTGCCTTCACCCCAGTGCCAAGCCTGGCCAGTGCCTCATGGATCACTTTGACTCCCAAATTCATTTCCATCAATGCCCATCCCCTGCTGATAATAATATAAAAGCTCATTATATACAATCTCTTAATATAGCTAGAGATTCTTCCTTTTCCTCTCCTGTCTCATTGGTAGTTTCTTCTAATGGCTTGGTTCCCAACAATCTGTGACTTTCTGCCACCTCCACTTTCATAGTCTTTGGCTCTTCTACCTCTAGTATCCTTTCTTCTTCTGTCCACCCCTGTGGGGAAGTTACTTCTTCTGACTCTAAATCATATGCTATCTGCCTTGGTCTCTTTTCTTCAATCTCTCTCACAATTTCCCATAATTGTTCTTCTATTTCCTTTTTCACAGACTCCATTTCTTCTGTGAAATTACTCTTTAATTATGGCCCCCATAGTGCTCACAAGGATGCTTTAGCAGTCATTCCTCTTCTTCAAGAGTGGTTATCCTCATTCCCCCTCAACAATATCCATTTCTGGTCAGTCCCCTCATCAGAAAAATGGTCAGTTCATTTCCAAGTGCACAACCTAGCCAAGTCACTACACATACCTAACAACCCATGGTTCCCCATCTGTACATCTATTGGATATGTTTGCAACCATTACACCAACAAATGTCTTGCCCTCTGGAGACAGAAAATGAATGTACCCAAATACTGGGGTCACAACTGGCTCCCCCTTACCAATCCAGTGGAACAGCCTTTGGAACCCAAATACACCAAGGGAGGCACTTGGCTCTCATCGGGCCTTGGCACTGACCCCAACTTATGTGCATGCTTTACTCACTGTGTAACTGACCATGCACCCATTGGTGCCTTCAGACAGCACTTCTTCCCAGGGTGCTACATCACCTCTTGCCCATGCAGTGAAGAACTCAAAACACAGGACCATATCATCAATCACTGTCCCCTTTATCATCAGCCTTATGGTATTTGTACAAATATCTTTTGGCTCATTGAGTTTCTTCATGAAAACCCAGCAGCATTTTCATTTGCTGACCAGATTCAAGGACCAGTCACTTTTGAGGACTACAATACTCAATGGCTTACTTGACAAGAGAGGCTTGCTCTTCATGGCACTCCAGACATTCACTAAAGGGTCATTTTCTTTTCTCCTCTAATCTACACTTGCCTCTAGCTAGCTCCATCCTCCTTCCCCCTCTTCATCTTCATCTCTTCTCTTCCTCTAAGTTTGATTAGATGTACATCATATTCTGTGTTGGTTGCCTCATTGCTAGCTCCCTCACTCCTCTTCTCTTTTCTCTTCTTTCTCTTTGTTTCTTCTCTTTGTTTCTCTAGGTTTCAGTTCTTGGGACTGCTATTGCACACCCATTTGTAGTAGCTAGTCTATTGCAATAAATGTTGATTTTAAAAAAAAATGTCTAGATTGTCTAAAGAAAAGAAAGATGCACCCAAGGACAATTCTTTTTCTTCCCCTTTTTTATTCTCCAACAGACTGGTTTCTGATTCTTATCCCTGTCCAAAGGATGAAGTCATACCCTCTTCCTTTTCTCAAAATGAAGTATCAGCCTCAGAATTGTGTTTACAGACTCACCAATTGAACACCTTTTATTGCCCTATCACCATGCATCCCTCTGAAAAATCCATGGAAAACCTTGCACTGATTGACTCCAGAGCAGGATGAGATTTCATCAACCACAGGCTGGTCAAAGACTGGAACTTGAAAATGTCCCCATTGAAGAAACCAATCAAGGTCAGGAACACAGATGGATCCCTTAACAAAGATAAGCAAATCACCCACTTTGTCACCCTCAACTTCACCATCTATGGGAAACAAATGAAAGCTGATTTGCAGGTGATTAGTCTGGGACAGCCCAGAATAATCCTAGGAATCCCCTGGCTCATGAAATATAACCCTGACATTGACTGGTCAAAATGAACTCTCTCATGGAGATGTCTAATGGAAAACACCACACTCTCTTCAATAATCAATGACACTCTTTCAGAACTCTATGTGAATGAGCTTGAGGAAGATTTCTCTGAGGAAAACTTCACCAAAATCAACACCAAGACCTCCTATTCCCAGATACTTGCCCAAGCTGGAGAACAGAAGAAGGAGACTGATCCCAGGAAAATTGTCCCAAAGGAATTCCATGAATACCTCAACATTTTCTCTCAGAAGAAAAGCAAGAGATTTCCTCCTGCTAGACAATGGGACCACAGGATTGAGACCAAGGAGACCTTCATCCCAAAAGCTTTCCCCTCCTACAAACTCTTCCTAGCTGAGGAAAAGGAGCTCAATAAGTTCCTCAAAGAAAACCTTGTAAAAGGATACATCAGACTCTCAAAATCTCCCATGGCCTCCCTGTTTTTCTTCATTTCAAAGAAAGATGGAAAACTCAGGCTTTGTCAGGACTATTGCTACCTCAACAAACACATGGTCAAAAACAGCTATCCAATCCCCTCTATCCAATCCATACTTGACAAGCTATGAGGTTCAAAATACTTCACTGCACCCAATGTTTTTTTTTTTTTTTTTTTTAAGTCAACATTTATTGCAATAGACTAGCTACTACAAATGGGTGCACAATAGCAGTCCCAAGAACCAAAACCTACAGACAAGAAAAAGAAATGGAGAGAGAGAAAATAGAAGGAGAATGAGGGAGGGGAGTGAGGGAGCTAGTGATGAGGCAACCAACACAAGGTATAAAGTACAACAAAGAGAGAGAAAAAGACAAAGATGAAGAGATATGGGAGATATGGAGCTAGCTAGAGGCAAGCATACATTAGAGAGAGAAAAGAAAGACCTGGCAAATGTAATCTTCCCCCTTCCCAATCCATCACCTTCAACAGGAAGAGTTGCAATGAGCTAGATGATCTCTGGCGTGCTCTCGACTCTTCCTACAACTCTGCTTCTGATTGACCTGTGGATTTGAGCACCATAAAGTCCCTTGATGCCCACCAGGAGTGCTCCTGGCCCCCCTTTTCCCACACTGAACTTTTTGACACCCTTAAGCCTTGCACCAACTCCTCTGCTCTGGGCCTGGATCATCTATCTTGGGCTCATATCAAACATCTGATGTCCAATGACATCTTTAGATCAAACTTCCTTCTCTTTGCATCCAAGTGCATTGAACTCTCCACGTGGCTGGATCACTTCAAACACTCCACTTCTGTCATCATTCCTAAACCCAACAAACCCCACTACTCCACCCTGAAGATGTTCCATCCCATAGTACTCCTCAACATACTCAGTAAGTTAATCGAGAAAATGATCTCCACTAGGATGCAATTCGAAGCATCCCAATATAACCTTGTCCATCCCCTCCAATTCGGAGGAATCATCCAGTGCTCCACCAAAGATGCTGGTGTCTATGTCACTCATCTTGTCTGTACAGGCTGGAAATGAAAACTCAAGACAAGTGTCATCATGTTTGATGTGGCACAATTCTTCCCCTCCACCAATCATTCCATCCTTGTCTCTACCCTCCGACATCAAGGCTCCAACTCTAACCTCATCTCTTTCTTTTCTGATTATTTAAAGAACCACTTCACCACTTACTCTTGGAACAATAACTTGTCCCCCAGATTCCCGGCTTCTGTTGGCATCAGTCAAGGATCCACCCTTTCCCCTATTCTCACTGCTCTCTCACTTTCCCCATTCATGTACCAATTTTCCAATGATCCTCGGTGTAAAATAGTCTCTTTCATTGACAATGGACTTATTGTTGTTCAATCAGACTCTTTCACTACTAACTGTTGCCTTCTTTCACAGGTCTGCAAGAACTGTGAAGATTACCTTTGTTGCCTCAGATTTGTCCTCGAAAGGGACAAAACTGAGGCCTTCCACTTCTCCAACCACCCATCCCATGACCCCAACCCTCCCATCGTCATTGATGAATCCCTTACCATCTGCCCCAAACCTTTCCTCTGCTACCTCGGCTTCTGGTTTGACAGAAACCTCTCCTTCAAGGAACATGTCTGTTTTTACTCCACCAAAGCTCTATCCACCATCCAATGCATGTGCATGCTAGGCAACTCTGTCCGTGGTCTATCCCCCCTCCATAAACGACTCCTGTACTGATCATGCATCGTCCCCATCACCATCTATGGGTTTTGCCTATGGTTCAATCACAATGCTTGATACTGTGGGCTCATCAAATCTCTCCAGCACATGCAGTGCCAAGCAGCTCTATGGATCACAGGTGCATTCCACACAACACCCACAGGGGGTATTGAGGCCATTGCTGGTCTCATCCCCATCCAACTCCATCTGTTCAAACTCGCCAAATGTTGTTCACTCAGATTCCACACCCTTCCCCCTTCCCACCCCTTAAAACTACTCACCTGCAACATTGACCCACTAGACATGTGCCAAACCAAGCAGCACTTGACAGTGCTCGATTTTGTATCAGATGCCCAACTGGTCACAGACTGGTTTCAGCATCTCCACCCCAGTGCCAAACCTGGCCAGTGCTTGCTGGACTTGTTTAGTGACCAAATCAAGTTCATTGAATGCCCTGACCCTTCAAAAGAAGGTGCCATGGCACTTCATATTGCCAATGCCTCCCATGCCCAAGACCTTTCTTTTTCCTCTCCTGCTTCCCTCACAGTAGCTACAGACAGCTCCATTCCCTCCAACCCCTCTCTATCTGCCACTTCCTCTTTCATTGTCTTTAATTCTTCTGACTCTGATATTCTTTCTTCTTCTGTTCACCCTTGTGGTGAGGTAACTACATCTGATTCCAAATTGTATGCTCTCTGCCTCAGCCTTTTTTCTTCTATCTCTCTTGCTCAACCTCTCAATATCTCATCGATTGTAGTTTTCACAGACTCTATCTCCTCTGCTAAACTCCTATTTTCTTATAGGCCTCACAGTGCACACCTGGATTCCATTGCTGTCACTCCTCTCCTCCACTCTTGGCTTTCCTCCTCTTCTCTCAACCATGTCCATTTCTGGTCAATCCCCTCATCCACCAACTGGTCCATACATCACAAGGTGCACACCTTAGCAAAATCACTCTGCCTTCCCAATCCACATCGTCAACCAATATGCACATCCCTTGGATTCATTCGCAAATACTACACTCAAAAATGCCTCTCACTTTGGCAACAACCTATGAACAATCTGACTCACTGCAGTCACTCATGGCTCCCTCTTCTCAACCCTGCCAAGCAACCTCTCCAGCCCAAGTACACCAAGGGCGGCACTTGGCTCAATTCACCCCTAGGGAAGAATGCCCAATTATGCGCACACTTCATGCATTGCATCACCAATCATGCACCCATCAGTGCCTTTCAACAGCACTTCTTTCCTGGGTGCCATATCACCTCCTGCCCATGTGGCAAGCCACTTGAGACTCAAGACCACATTCTTGACGACTGCCCCCATTTCTGATACCCAGTAGGAGCCTGTGACAGTTTCTTCTGGGTTATCCAATTTCTCAACCTGAACCCTGCGGTGTTTTCCTTCACCAACCAGATACAAGGACCCATAACTCAAGAGGAGTTCACCACCTACCACCTTAATTGTAGAGAGCGACTTGCAAGAAACAGAGTCCCAGATGTTCACTGAAGGTTTCCCCCATCCCCTGATTCATAGCTAGCTCCCCCACTTCTATACTTCTCTCTCACACCTCTCCCTCCATCTTTTATGACATGTTAAGTTAGTTCTTCTCTCTTTCCATCTCATATCTCCAACATAGTTCATTTACTTGTACTCTTACTCTTACTCTCTCTCTCTGTGTTTCTTTTCTTTTTCTTCTAGTTTCGGTATTAGGACTGCTACCATGCACCCATTTGTATTAGCTAGTCTAGTGCAATAAACATCAATTAAAAAAAAAAAAAAAGGGTCTTTCTTTCTTTTTTTTTTTTTTTTTTTTTTTTTTTTTAGATCAACAGTTTATTGCACTAGTACTAGACTAATACAAATGGGTGCACAATAGCAGTCCTGTCAAGAGAAGAGAAGAAACAGAAGCAGAAAACAACAAAAATACAGGTGCCCTGAACAACATGAATGAAAGCAAACTGATCACAGCAAGGCAGTCCATGGCCAGGAGAAGGCATGCCAGAGAGGAGAAGCATATGGTGACACTTTAGCCCTTATGACCCCCAGAGGGGGCTTTCTTGGCTTCAGCATTGCATTGATATCACCTGAGAATCCAATCCCAGTCGAAGTGATGTCACCAGTAGGGGCACCAGCAGTCATTGGAGGAGTGGGCACCTGAACAGTTGAGGCACCAGGGAGAGTGAGGGCAGGGGTCTCCTGCCAGAGTGGGGGGGATGGGGGGAGTTGCCTTGGAGTTGCCCTTGCAACACCTGGCCATGGAGCAGTGAGAGGTTTTAGAATGGGGCCCCCCACAGAAAGGACACCTGGGCACACAAGCACAGCAGGCATCAGAAGAATGACCCCAGTGCCAGTGTGGGTGCAAGCCCCTTTGATGAGACAGGATGCACTATTAATCATGATGCACCTGTTGATGAGGGAGGCAGTGAGGGTGCCACATTGAGAATCAACCAAGTCAATCCACACTGTGGTGGTGTCAGACTTGGCAGAGTTTTGCACAATGCGCAGGTGGTGCACATCAGAGGTGGGGAAGAAGGGGGAGGTGGAAGCCTTGGTCTTAACCTGATCAGCCATGAGGGTGAATCCATCAGCCGAGAAAAAGGGGACATCCATGATCTTGATGAAAGATTGGGATATGGGGAGGGTGAAGGAAGCACTTCTGAGAGCAGAGGGGAGGCAGGCAGAGAGGGTGTCAAGGTCCACCTGGGAAGGGACACTGCTGGTAGAAAAGGCAATGACTCCAGAGTGAAAGCAGCCAGAGTTGACGGTAAGCACTGACTTGGCCTGGGTGAGTGCTTGATTGAAGCATGTGACAAGGGATTGGAGGGAGACATGAGTGCCAGCTAGTTTGCTAGCACTGGTGCTTAAGAAGAACTGATGCCAGGTAGGACCCTGGGTTGCATAGTAAGGCTTATGCCTCGTAGGAGGTTTGGGTCCAGAAGGACCAGTCTTGATATCATGTGAGGGAGGGCTGGGCCTGTTGCATGGAGGTTGAGGGGCACATGAGGGAGGTCTGGGCCTGTCACATGAAGTGGGAGTCACAGGGGGGGCCAGGAAGGCACTGGAGCCTGGGTGAAGGGCTGGGAGGCAGGCACTGGTTGAGTGTCTGTCATTGCTGAGTCAGCCATTCTATGGAATGGCATGTGTTGGGGGTGAGGCTGCTGCACTGGGAATAACAGGGCAGTAATGCTGCCTGGGGAAGGGGAGG
>JAEUWP010000111.1:0-35888 GCA_018524725.1 Podaxis mareebaensis | reverse complement strand
TTGGCAGCCTGACACGAAATACTGGGACCTTTGTAGAGCCTCATTATCTCCCAGCAAATTTCACATTCTGTGATCCATGAAACATGAAGAAAGAGGAGGTACAGTGTTTTCTGCAACATATTAAGGACCAGCAAGAACAGGCACCTGGCAACATTTTCCAGTTTCAAGTCTATGAATTGAAATGGGGTCAATATCATCCTGCTATCTATGAGGATGCCCCAGGCCTGGAGAAAACAAGATCAAAGAAAACCAAAAGCCAAGTGAGGGATAAGCAGAAACAGAAGTGTGATGATGACTGGAGCACTGCCAGGTGGGATTCAGGCAGCAATATCAGTCCAGGAGGAAGTGATCATAGCCCCCTGTGTTCCGAGAACATTCAGGAGTTGCCAGATATTGTCAAAGACTCACAGGGTTTCACACAAACGAGAGAAGTGGGCACAGCCAGTGATTCTGGAGTATCACTGAGTGTGCCAGTGTTATGGACTTCACTTCGTGTCCATTAAACTCTCGGAGCCTTGGTTACAACCCGGATTCTGTGGATCGTATTCAGTTTAACCTTTCTTCCCTTTCCGTCGGACCTTTCCCCTTGCAAATACTTTTATCCGTCCTTGTTCTTTCCGTCATTTTCCTTATCAGATCTCCTTATCCGATTATCTCGTGTTTTTCCGTTTATCCGTGGCTTTTCCCTTTACCCTTGATTATCTCTCGCTTATCTTGGTTTCTCCGTTATCTGATGTTTCACTTCCGCCCCCGTCCTATCAGATGTCCGGACGCTTTGCGGACGGACTCCCTATTCTAGTATCTTCACCGCGGTTATCAGTTCACATGTTTCTTGTATTCTCCTTTGAGTAGTTACTATTGTTTCTCGCTTAACTACTACTCTCCGGACTTTATCCTGACTGCCAGTATATAAGTAGGATCACTACCGTTTGTAGTCCTCAGTCAGAATATCAACTTAGATCTTCCTCCTCTCTCCTGCTTGTCCGCTACAAGTCTGCTCCTTGGTCCAGGCTTGTCCTGTCTCTGTCTGTTCTCTGTCCATTCGTCCGCTCGAGTCCGTAGTTGGTCAAGTGAGGCCATCATGGTATCAGAGGGGTGCAACACATAAGTTGAAGCCAAGGCCTCAACCCTGTGTCCGCGCGCATCCGCCCTTGGCTGCCCGTGGTCCGCCCCCGTCCGGAGTCAGTTCTTAACAGCCAGCAGGAGAAGGGGCACACTGCCAGACAAATGTCGAAGAGGACAGGTGTCCAGTTGTATCATCAAACATGATGCCAAAGGATACCACGTTTCAAAATATGATAATAATCAACCAGACAACAGCAAACGACTTACTGGGAGTTGGAATATGTCCCAGAGAACTGATCAATGGACCCAATGATGGAGAGCCACAATATGTTGTGCCAGCACTGGCAATGCCCCTTGTGTCACCAGTATCTGCTGGGAGAGACGATGAAGAAGTGGTGGCCAGTATAGAAATTGACCCCATCCTACTTCACATTGAAAATGTTGCCAGCCACCCCAGCAACACCAAAGCTATCAAAACTCAGCAGCACAAAACATCAGATCAGCTCGCCAGTGAAGAGGCTCAAAAATTCACAAAGCAGGTTCACAGTCGCAGACAGCACAAACCTAATTGGCATTATAAACCTTGAGAAAGCAACCCTGGCAGACTCTGAGGTGGGGTGCTGGCCTGGTGACCATCCCTTAATGATAGCCATTGCAGATTTTGTGCCAATGGAAATGTATATGTACACCAAACATAATATTTACAGCCAAAATACTTTACTACTAATGTCTATCTAAGGATCTGTGTCCATGTGGTCTGATGCCAGTGGTTTTGCTGACAAGTGAGCGAGTGGGGACACTGGTGCCATCCTCAACTGGCGAGACGAGTCAGGTGGAGGGAGATTCGGGAGGGGCACTGAGGGCAACCATGGTGTAAGCCCCACAACCGTGATCAGGGAATATTGCAGGATGGGAGGCCAATTGGCCCAGAATGCCGAATCCCTTACTGACTGCAGAGTTACAGGGGCACCAGCATACATGAATGGGTATGCAACTCCTGGCAACAATCCAGAAGCAAGAGGAGGAGCCTGCATCATGAGCAAAGCAGGGGGTGGGTGTGGCGCAGGAGTGAGGGGGGTGGTGGCCAGTGCCGGTTCCAGGATGGGGCCAGGAGCATCGGCACTGATTGTTTCAGATGTGTGAGGGGAGGTGCTGGTGGGAATGATGGGTGCTGATGGCGTTGTGCCAGTGGGAACTATGGCTGCTGTGGGCATTGTGCCAGCAGGAGGTGTTGTCACCAGGGGCAATGGGCTGGTCAGATGTTCAGGTGCTGGCAATGAGGACACAGGTGCAGGTACAGGGGCTGACAGTGGCATGGTAGGGGATGGTGGTGCAGGGGGCAATGGGTTGGTGGGAGCTGCGGGTTCATGGGGTGAGGGGACTGCGGGAGGTGGCCTTGGTGCCAGATTGAGTGCTGGTTCTGGCGATTGGGTGGCAACTTCTTGTGGTGGAGCAGAGGGGAGACAGGGACTGGGCAACCCAATGAAGACTGCTTCCACTGATGGGGGCTCATCGATGGGTGGGTGAGTTTGCACCTGGAAGCTGTCGTCATCAGCAAGGCTGAGGTACTCGGCTATCTTGCTTACCTTCCAGGTCAGCTGGTTTACTGCCCCCTCCAACCTTTCCAGATGCTTGGCCACATCTCCATGCTGCTGCGACAACTGGGTTGAGGACCTGGTGATGATTGTGTCGAGTTGGCCAGTTAATGAGTGCATCTTGCCTTCCAAATGTGTGAGCCAGGTTGCCACATTGCTGTGGAACTCATCAAATCGTGCACTAGTGTTCGTGAGCATCTGGTCCCAAAGGTCAGCTTCCTCCTGCACTGAGACCCAAGGTCAGCAGAATTGGGTAAGTGAAGTGAACATTGACTTACTTTGTTCATATTGACTCCTAAGGGGGTTGATGCATGAAGGGCCAGTGATGGGTGATTGTGGTGGCTGGACAATACAATGGGCCAGTGCTGGATTTCTTTCCCTTGCTGGTGCCAGATTTCTGTCTCTTGCCAGTGCCAGTGCTGGTGCCCTGCTTGCAGCACCATCAGATTTCTTTGCTGGGACCTGGTGCTTGGCAGGCAGCTCATCTTCATCACCTGTAGTATCAATGTCAGTCCACTTCCTCTTGTTGGAAGGTTCCACTCCCTGTGGGAGTGTGAAGATGTTGTTGGAGGGTCCGATGTACTGGCACCTCCAATCTTGTGTCTCCATGCTGGTCACATTGGAGCACCTCATCTTCAGGTGCTGGCAATTGAAACATGCTCCCCCTCCCACTGCTTCATGACAATCCCAGTCTGCTCATTCACAGTAGTCGCATGGTGGATGGTTGAGCCTGCCACTTTTTTCAGGAACCCAGCATGGATATGTCTTGCATGCCATTCGCCTTGGCACCTCCATTTGTATCTCCTTGCTGGCTGTTGCATAGGCTTTTTCTTTTCCCTTGCCTTTTGGATGTGCCCTTCCCTTCCCCTTGCCAATTGCCCTTCCTTTCCCTTTTTTATCCCCCTTCTCTATGTCTGAAGTCGGATTGTAATCATCTGATCCTGACCCTGACTCAATGACTGGTGGAAACAGCATGACTAGCTTTACTGCTGCTCTCCTTCTTCAGTGACTGGGGCCAGCTAATTCTGGGTCCGGCATTTGAGTGGGGGGCTTGTGGGGCCAGTGTCTGGAAGGGGCCAAATTTTCTCCTGATGCCAGTGGCACTCCTTGCCCATCAGGATGCTGTGAGGGACTAACATTTTCCAGTAGCTCTAACGTGACTTGTGGTAGTCTCGCAACTTCCTCAACAGGCAGTGGAACCCGAGTTACTGCCAATGCAACCACTGCAACCAGTGCTGGAGTTGTTTGTGCCGGTGCCAGCATCGTTGTATCAATTTCCATGGGCTCAGGTGGGGGGACCAGTGTGTGTGTAGGTTCTGTGGGCATCGGTTGGTCAACTGGTACTGATGCAGCTACTGGCATGGGTTCAGGGGCCAGCACTGGCACTGTTGTGGGTTCAGAAGCTGGCACAGGTTTGGGCTGGGGCACTGGCAAGGTGGTTGCAGGCAAAGGATTGGTTGGGGGCACTGGCAGAGATGTGGGTGCTGGTCCCATGACTGTTGGTGGCAGTGGTCCTGGCTGTGCTACAGGTTGTTCTTCCAGCACAGTGGATGGGGCTTGAGGGACTGTTTTCTGCTGCTATCCAATTAGAGAAAACTTCCAGAATATATGTAAATGTGACTTACCTTTGACTTGTCATACTTCATCAATGCCTCCTGCTGCTGCTCCAGAAAGTCTCCACTCTTCTGGTTCTTTTGCCAGTCCATGATCAGGGAACCAACAAACAGCCGGTCCTTGAACACTGACTTGATGCCGGGGTCACTACTTGACCCATGGGCAAACAGTTCCACCTGTTTCATCTTATAACCGGTCTTTGGAATATACAGATATTAAACTTACCATTTCTTTTTTGTTTGTCTTCAAAACTTTTAGGATTGTTCCGTCTTCCAAACCCTGCCAGAATTTCGCTTCCAGGGCTTCAAGTTTCTCGATAACTGTGTTCGTGGTAATTGAAGACATATCTATTTCTTAGTAGTGCTGGTGGGCCTTTTGGTCTGTATGGTATTCATAAGAGGAAGAGACGAAGTTTTTTAACTTCATTTCCCTGGCAATGTTCAACATATCATGTGATCTATTGAGCATTTCATTACATAATCACCAATTAGATCATTTACTGTTATTTCAATATCTGGTGATTATCTCCCAACCCTTTCCACCAATACCCACCTGCAAAAATGGACACCCCCACCACTACTTCTAAAAATCAGATGATTTCGGCAGAAACACTGACTTCATTCTCAGTTTGTACAACTCCACAAGGTGACCGGTACCTGGTCCCTACCTTCCTGAAGGAGGCGACAGAACATGCATTGCAGGCTGAGGCAATCAAGGGGTCTCTTGATGTTGACAATGCTCCCAGCAGTGTAAGTTCCTACCCAAACATTTTTTGTTCTCTCCATATGTCACATTGTGCCAGTGATTTTCCCCTTGCTGGTGCTCATTATGAATTGTGTGCCATGCTACGTGCCGGTTAAATGCCAGCAAGGGGGCACTTGGATTCTGGTTGAATCCCACCTAAGTGGCAGTTGTATCCCAGTTGAGTTAGAGTGATGTTTCAGATGCCAGTTGAGTGCCGCCTTGAATGCCCAGTTGTGTCCCAGTTTAGTTTCAGATGCCGGTTGAGTGCCATCCCAGTGCTGGTTTCAAGCCAGTGGCTTTGGTGCCCTCTTGAAAGTTTTCCTTATTCCATACTTATTGCCATGCATCCCACATCAGCCACAGTCCTGACAGGTACTTCCTTTTAATCGAATTAATGCCAGTAAAATCATGGCACCGGTGGTGCTGGTCCGTACTTGCTCTTCATCTGTCATTTAGTCCATAATAACCTGCCTCATTTTAGGGCCTGACAGAGCATGAACTCCTTGCTCTCCATGCAGAAATTCAAGCACTGCAACAGCGGTATGGGTTGAGCTACAAGGATGCCTCCCATCGCCTATATCATGCCAAGGCACAGAAGCTCTGGGCAATTGAGAATGTGACGAATTCCATCCTAGAGATCCATCAACAAGCCGATACCCTTGCTGAAGAGGACATCATGAAAAAGATCCTTGACATCGACAACCACACTTCACAGAACATGGGTCAATCCTATGATCCAGAAGCTGATATTGATGTAGACCTTACATAAATTGTACATTAAATTCCATTTACACTATCACTTCATTTCATTCGATGTTCAGTGTAATATGAATGCCAGTCTTGCACCGGGTTTCATGCCATTGTCTGCACCATGTGCTGGTGCCTGTGCACTGTGCCGGTGCCCTGCACAATATGCCAGTGCCTGTGCACTGTGCCAGTGCCCTGCACAATATGCTGGTGCCTGTGCACTGTGCTGGCCCCTGTGCAATGTGCTGGTGCTGGTGCCTGTGCATTGTGCTGGTGCCCTGCATAATGTGCCAGTGCCTGCATAATGTACCAGTGTAGTGCCAAAGTGGTAATGCCTGTTGGGCTATAATGGTGCAATACTTTCTTATGATTGCCCATCGCAAATTCCTACTGGGTATATCTCAGTAGAGCCCTGTTGTATGGCCAGTGGGCCCACTGGTCCTGTCTCACTCATTACATTGTATGGCCTCACTGGAGCAAGTCACTCACTACACTGTAGGTTGACTACCTGCAGATTCGTCCTGATGTGAGATTTTCCTCGATGAATTTGTGGAGTTCATCCTTCTCTTTGACTGTCATGGGGTACACCTTGGCTGGTAGTTCTCGTGGGCTTTCCTTGGTAAGGTTGATCTCATGGTCCCATTCTGTGTGATCTGGTAGCTTGTCGAAGTTCTGTTTGTTGAACAGATGTGTGTAGGCTCAGATGTATTCTGGTAGGTCAGTTTCTTTTGTCTTGTCTGGTGTCTTTTCTTCTTGTGTACCATTTCTTCTTAGCCTTGGTATGTCAATAGTTTCATGCTCAATTTTGCATTCTGGTGGGCATCTTGTGAATCTGATTTGTCTGTTGTTCCAGTTGACCTCGGGGTTGTGTTGTGCTAGCCAATCATGTCCCAGGAATATATCTGCTGAATTGATGTGTGAGACGACCGCTGCTAGTTGCTCCTTGTGTCTGTTGATGTCCATTTCCAGTTCTGTGTATTCCATGATGTTCTGTCCCTTGTTGCAAGTTCCGTCAGTGTTGTATACTTCGAATGGTTTCTCTAACTTTTTTGTCAGTATCTCTTGTTCCTTGACTGCTTTCTTGGCAATGCAAGTGTGTGTGCATCCAGAATCGACCAGTGTCGTCGGTCTCCATTGCTTGTTTCTGGGTGTTCAAACCTTTGGTTTCACAAAGAGTTCTCGTGCTCCACTTCTTCTTTGGGGAATTGTGTATGATTGTCTAGAAGAAGCTTTAAATACAGTGGCTCGAGAGTTCACACTCACTCTGGGCCTTTGGAAAAACCCTGCTGCTCTGGTCCTTCTCTGCCTTCCTGTTCCTCCTCCATGTTCCTGATTCGTGCCTTCTTGGGTGCTCTGCAGTTCCTGGAGATGTGTCCTTCTTTGCCACAATTGAAGCACCTTCTTCCTCCTGGCTTCTTGCAGTCTTGGGTGATATACCCTATGACGTTGCATTTGAAGCATCGGGGTGGTGCCTTGTTGTTAGGCATCACTTGTCTCCCTATCTCCATTGGTTGACCCATTCCTCCATATGTAATGCTGGTTCCTGTGCATCTGGTGCAGGTTTCTACAGCTTCATATCCTAAGCCAATGTTCAGGATAGTCTCCTTCCATTGCTTGTAGGATTTGGGCATTGCTTCAATTGGGAATCCTAATATGGTCTTGATAATGTTGGAGCATGTATTCTTCTTGAGCAGGAATATGGCATGTTTGTCGTCTGTCTTGGACCTTGTCTTTAATACATCGAATTCGATGAGGAAGTCTGCTGTGTGTTTGTTGTTCTGCCTGTATGTTTCAATCCTCCATTCTGCATTGCTCTGTTGTCCTTCATTCCTGAATGTCACTTCTATTTCCTTTTGGAACATGTCCCACATGAATGTGTCATTGCTGTTCTCCATTTGGTCAAGCTTCATGCTTGCGAATTGTCCTGTGGTTCCTCCTCTCATCCAAGAGAGTATGGCTACTGCCCTTCTGTCGGCATCATTGATCTTGTTGAACTTCAAGAAAAATGTCATCGACCTCCACCAGTCGTCAAACTGGCTCCTATTTCTGTCAAAAAATCCTGGGTCAGGGACCAATGATTTCCCTCCTGCCTGCTGGGTTGCTGCTGTTTCTTTGGCCATTTTGATATCAATGTCTTTGTTGTCTGCTGGTTCTTCTTCGTCTGCTGGTTGTTCTTCATCTGCAGGTTCTTCTAGGTCTTTTTTGTCTGCTGATTCCTCTGGTTGTTCTTCGTCTGCAGGTTCTTCTAGCTGGTCTTCGAGTTCAGACTTGGTAGTCTCTTCATTGTTGGTGTGTTCACTTTCTGTAATGTCTGAAAATTCTGCCACTGATGGCTCTCTGGTTTGTCCTAGGCTGTACAGCACTGGTGTTCCTTCTTGACTGTTCCAAATGTTGCTTCTGCTCATACACTGAGCCTCACTCCTACTTGAGCACTGCTGTTGCACCTGGCTGCACCTTGATATACACCCCTAGCTGGGCCTTCCTTGTTGCAAGGTGAGTTGGTGACACTTTACCAAATGTTATGACCTTTGTATGAACTCAGGTTGCAACTAGGCAAAGACTTGAGGATGAGCAAAGGGGAAAGAACTAGTTGGTAAAGCATAGGGAATACAGGTGCTCTACCTAGGGTTTATATACTGTGAGAGGAGTAGCTAAGAATAGATGAAACAGAGGGATGAGTCAGTGGATGACTAAGGCAAGATGTGATAAGGGGCTGAAACATAAGGTGAAACGGTGCACTGAGTAAGTGTGTACTAAATATAGCTGAGACTGTAACAACAGCTGCCCAGGTGTTTGGTTACATCATGGTGATCTTAGTCGTGTCCTGAAAAACTTGGGCACAGCCTTACCTGACACCACTTTCAAGTTCCTAATCATTTTCAAGTCTTTTCCATTGGGGAAGCTCCAACACTGCCTCCCACCTAAAAGCAAGTGTAAAAGTATGATGCAGTGGCCAGCCCATATGAACATGATCCAGTGAAACTTGGGGCCCCAGCAATAGCCCATTGTGGAGGAAATTACTTGGGTGCCAAAAGCTTCCAAACTCCTGGCTAGTCACGATTCATAGAAGGATGGGCATTAGTGGTGCCAGCCCAGCATGGGCAGCCTGCAGCAAACATAACCACCTTATCAAGCAAATTTTATAAGACATATTGGACAGTGGGTTTTAGTGCAGCAATTGTGCAAATGTGGTGCATAATCCCGAAAAGCAAAATACTCGATCTTATCTTCCACAATTGATTGGCAGTTGCATGTGAAAATGAAAAAAAAGCACTGGGATGCAATGAAATCGTTGGATATTGTACTGAACTAAATCATAGCAACAACTGGAAAAAAAATAGCCCATAAAATGAAACCCCCCCCCCCCCCTGTACTATTAAAATTTGAGAAAAAAGAACATCCAGAAGATCCATGCATTTCTTCAAATAGTTTCATTTTTCGACTGCTTCCAGCTACATTCAGTTGATACCCAATTCATCATATTTTTTTGTCTTCTACTGTATGCATATTAAAAGATGAGTTAGCAGAAGCTCCCGAGGGAGGAGGCAGTACTTACCCTATCTGATCCATTCAGTCATATTGTTACGTGGGAACAACATTTATGAAAAATGATCAGTCCCTCCTCAATAAATTGGTAGAGCTGTCACAGAATTTTTGTTGACATCGGGTCACTGACAGTGAAAAAGAAACCACCTATAAGGATATTGTTCCTCAAGACATGGCTTGAGGATTTGTGAACAAAGGGTGGGTGTGGCCTGGCCATTGGAAAATGGGATACGATCATAAGTATGGTAATCAGTCCGCGTTGTAATCACAGACATATGGTATGGGAAAACCATCTGGTGTTGCTGAGGGTCGTGAAGCACCAGGCTGGTTTGGAGTTCCAGACTGGGACACTAATGATCTCTTTGCACTACTTGCCTCCCTTGGTGCATGGAATAGGATGTTGAATGGTAGGTGGGTTATGCAGAGGTAATGCACCTGAGTGGAGACCTGTGGAGATGTTGCCCTTTGTTAGACATTGGGGATTGTCATGTATGACTCGGAGACAGCGGGTTCACAGAGTATAACTCGCCACTGTGACAACCCCTGTTCCTTGGTGACGTTCAATTCGGGTTCTCATCCGCGTTTGCTATGAGTCACCCCTCTCTTTTTGGTATCTCTTAGGGTGTTGTTTAATATCCGCGGGGCATTCGTACACCTTTGAGGGAGGTGCCTGGTGCTTTCTGTGGGCCTATTGCAAGTGGAGAACGTTTCACTTTCTAATGATTAAGTACAAAAATGGGCTTCTTGCTAGACAAGCTCTGATATTGTCCTTGCCACTGCTAAGAAGTTTCAGTAGATAGAAGTAGGTCAGCATTGGGGCCGTTACAGCTGGTGGCCCGAGGGAGGTGGGTGGCCGTGCTTGCTGACCCTCCTAAGGCCAAAGTCAAGTTGCTTGAAGTTCCGAACGTGTCCATTGCATAGTTAATCATGCTGGACGGTCAGCCGAAACTTTGAATTGGCCCACAAATTTGATGCACTCTCAACGATTTTTGAGAATCGATCGATACGTACCATGCACCTTCTCCCCCTCTTCATGCGAAAGCCCTGTTGCTGGCCCGTAAATAGTGAGGCCCTGGAAAGGCAAGTTCGGGGTTGGATGCGAACGGTGCCAGCGCCCGTCTGGCGTCGAAGGGTCTGAAGTCCTCCCTCCAGATTAAGTAACCGTAGAGCAAGAGATTAGAAGAGAATAAAATAACGAAAATGATTCGAGACGAGACAATGGAACTACGAGACTAAGCTAACTAGTGAGACAATCCCGTCGTAGGGAGCCGGGATGTATTGCTTGCAGATGGGCTCCTTAAGTACGGGAGACTACCTACAATGCTGTATACTAAAGTGAGCCGTCCGAATATTCGAGAACATTCTGAAGTTGCGGACCAAAAATGAAGGCAACGCATTTTCATCCGTTGCTGAATTTCGGGCTCCACGACCAACTTCAGGTAGTAAGAACTTCTACCGGCGGATAGAACAGCTGCATTCTCTGCGGGAGTATAGTAATATGGTTCAATTTTGTGCCCCCGAGCTCAATGACCCCAACTATTATGCTGTATGCTGAAGTTGTACTTCCTACAAAGTGTTGATAGTCCTACATGCCCCACCCTAAATGTCTTGATGTACCAGAGCGAAACAATACCCTTGGCCACCTTCCTTGGCGAACCGGCCGTTGTCAGTGAATGATGGCGACTGGTGATAAGACAGAGTGCGTGTGCAAATGTAAGCCATCATGCATCACGCGCGCGTGCGAAAAGCTGTTGTTGTATTCTAAATATCTATACCACTACAAGTGAATTCTACTGCTAAGGTGCAGTGAGCATGTACTAAGGCACAATGCCTCTCAGCAAGTCTGTATCTACTTGTAATAAGGGTTTCTGGGCGGCGCGTGGAGGTGTTATGTTTGCATGTATACAAATGCAGGGTGACGAAAGCCGCGAAGAGCCTGTCACGAGCATGATAAACTACCAGAAATCGACAAGGACCAGTGTAGAGTACCAATCCGCATTGGTCTTCTGTCTTTGATTTACCAAGTTCGTCCGAGAAAAGGTGTAGTTCAGATGTTAGTACACTATTGCTAAAAATACATACCGCATAGACTCGACTTACTTAATAATTATCGCACGCGCGAAATACCACCGCCACCCAAGAGGGACTGGAATCCCAAGCCATTAATAAAAACTTGAAACGAAAGTCCGAGCAAATTAAATGCAAATGTTCTCAAGCAAAATGTAATTTAAGTATTGTATGAGATTCCGATTGAATGAGTGCCACAGTGAGGCTTCGTGAGTTTTTCAGTGATCATTGAATACGCAGTCCGAGCACCGAGGTTCATTGAATGTGCAATCCGAGCACCGAGGTTCATTGATGCCTAGGCCCTGTTCAAAAGAATTGAACGGCTGACAAGCAGCCTGGGCCATGAAAAGGTACCGAGATCACCGTGTAATCCTTCAGTCTATTCTTGCCGAGCTTGACAGAAAAAACATTACTTGAGTTTGTCACGGTGGACGTCCAGCACGGGTGCCTCTGACTGAGTGCTTGAGAACACCATGTTCAGGTCCAGCCGAGCGGCAGGTGTGGAAAAATTCCGGAGTCCGCACATCACACATGTGACACACCTCGTTGCTGCGTCGAAGCAGATGCTTCGATGCTCGACAGTAATTCTTTAGCCCATCCACCCGTCCAGGGACCTCTTGATAAAAGCCGTCGTATAGAATGGGCTTGCGAACCTATTAATATTATACGTGTTCATTGTGTTTGTATTCTGAGTATGCAAGCTACGGTAGCTGAAGAATCTGATCGTGGAGAGTTCAAGCCCGCTTACCCTAGGCGGCTCATCCTCCTACGACAAACGTCGAGGCTGAATCATTGTTCAAATTCAAATTGAACCACACGGCAGGGGAGCGTATAAGTACGTATATGTCACGTGATCGTTATTTTTCCCGTTTCCGGTTTCGTCGTTCCCGCCAATATCCCCGCCTCTGTCTGCTGTGAGTCGTCGTGGCCCAACATTCATAATGTTCAGGGCGTGCCTCTCTCAAGGTATTCCAGACCTTCTCACTCAGAAAAACGACGTACCTACTCAAACCTTTCAGCGTCGCGGTCGTTGACCTCCATGGCCATCCGACTTCCCTCCGCTTCCACATCCTCCTTTCACACTGCCGCGGTCCTCCACGCTTCGCGCCGTCAAGGCCAATCCACCAAGAAACGTAACATCCAACGTACTCATGAGCGTCAATCCAAGGAAGCCGAGAACCAACCCAGTGTCATCCTAGGCACTCGGGCACGCGAAGAAGTTGACCTATGGCCTAAATGTGACCTCGCGAAATGCCTCGTGAATCCTTATAATCTTAATGGTCCCCCTCCTGCATCTTCCTCGTCCTCTGAACCCTCATCATCGACTTCCATGTCCTCAACCACCACAGAAACAATCGAGATTTCAGAACTCGGGACGACCATCCAAATCCCCAAAGACACAAACTACGGCATTGGGGAAGTCGAGAAAAAGATGTTGTTTGAGGAACTCCCCGTTCTAAGTGCACAAGCACCCTTCCTTGCGTCAACTTCGCATTTCAACTCCGTCTTTGACTCCCAGGCTTCCCCCCTCTCAGCCGATGTTCTCGCACAGAGGCAGGCAGAAGCCGTGAAGAAGGAAACGACGAAACTCAGCGCGTTTGGGATGGTGATTAATTTGCAGAATGCCAACGCGAAGGGTATTGCGTATGAGAATAGGAGGAGGATTATTCTAGAGTTCTCGGCACCTGAGAATCCCTTTGATCCTGGTCGTCCGGAGGTGCAAGGTGAGTTTCCCGTTTTGCGACTTCATCTCTCACTTTCGTGCGCTAATGTTCACGTGTGCTGCGTAGCTGCGCTTTTGACATACAAAATCCGCAACTTGTGGAGCCATCTAACCACGTTCAAACGCGACGTTGGCAATCGTCGTGGTCTCCGGAAACTCATCCATCAGCGGGCTAAAATTCTGCGTTACTTGAAACGGGAGGACCAAGATCGTTATGAAGCCCTCCTTCCTAGACTTGCCCTTGACCCCAAGAGTGTCGAAGGCGAACTCGTAGTTTAGACCTTCCATCTATGGCTTTCATACTATCATCCATGGGTTTAATACATCAATTCTATTCTTCCACTCAGTTATAGGGCGTGGTATTATACATTTGATTAAGAGGGACAGAAACAAGAAAAGAATGTAACAAAGAGTGCACAGAAACAACATATCAACTGCTCTGGACTTTGCAGTCCGCCTTTAATCGCCACATCATTCTGCCAACAAACGCCAATGGATAAATGATAGTTTATACGGCGACAGAAACCAAGATTCGAACACATCTAGTCCGCAAAGGAAAGAAAAAAAAACATTTCGACGGACAACAATAACAGCTCGAGCAGAAGGTCGCCAGCCAATCCAGAATCCCAACCTCCAAGAGCAATTAGAAAGAAAGCGAATGAAAGCCACAACGACAACTTCAATCTCTAGCAGAGAAGATTAACTTGGCCAGCTGCAAGGTAAGAAACAAATGGGTTGAGGGAGAGAACAAACGAAAGAAAAAATAACGTGCATAAAGCGATCATAGAATATCAAATGACGATGAAGAGACAGTTGATGGGCTACAGTTGACAGTGTTCGTTATTCTTGAATGATAGGACAATGCAATATTGGAAGGGTATTGAACATGAGAATGCCATAGGGTACCAAAACCGGCACGCCCGAGATCCGTGGGGGTAGAAAGGGGGAGGTTGAAGAAGCATCGCAAGGGAGGAGAGGAGGAAGGATCCATGGTCGTGGGGCTGGCAAGGAATGGAGGATGGATGGACGGATAGGAAAGGTTATCAGTGACAAGATGAGATAGATAGGATAGTTTATGAGTGAATGGATAGGATGTGGCCGTGTTATCTTTCCTCTGCGCCAGCAGCCTGTTCCGCTTGTAGTTGGCGTTCCATCTGTTCGCGTTCAATACGGATCTCCACCTTGAGCCGGGGAAGCTCTTGTGCGAGGTTAACCTGAGTTTCCTCTGACCAGCGATCGAGAGCCCACTCCCGCATATATATGCTCGACTACAATAAGACATTAGTATATGCAGAATACGAGGTTGGAAGCAAGAGACAAACCTTGTAATACCGTTTCCCGGCATATTTCTTGTGGAAAGACTCATGCCGAACTGGCTTAAGTACGTAATTCAGCATGAGATTCGCAGTGGGGACTAGGGCGCTTTCCGAGTACCCAGAGTAATGGGCAAGATTAGGTGTCTATATAAACAATGTCAGACACAGGAATGAGGAGAGGTAGCTTGTCCATACCCATTGCTCGTATCCCAAAGCAAGCCTAGCTAGCCAGATGGACGCAGCAGCCATTAATGAGGGTGGCGCCGCAATGAGACGCCATTCGAGGCAGCTAATCTCAAGAAGGTATTTTGCTAGGGTCCGGACCTTGACATCGTATCCATCCGCCTTGCTAACGCGTCGAAGGTAATGTACAGGGTTAGGGTAACTGAGATTCCAGTCGAGTGTCTTGAGAACATAGCGCTCAGCTTGGAGAATCTCCGCCTCTGTATATGTTGAATCGGCACAAAGAAGGAAGTGAGAAACGGAAGGCGAGATGACTTCCTCGAACTTGGCAGCGATAAATAAACATGTCACGCCTACAAGCTGGAGTTTCGCCAGCGAAACAACGCGGGCGGAAAGAAAACGATCAATGAGATTGACGCATAGGAAGAGTGTTTCTGGGAGGAGACGGAAGCGGACATGGACCTGAATAAGCCAGTCCATGAGGATTCCACGCATTTTCCATGCGAGCTCTTTTTGGCTTTCCATATAATGAGGATTTGGCATCGTAGTAAGCTGTCGAAAGATTAAAATCAGAACGTTTAGCCAGGGAAGATATGAGAAGAAAAAAAAAAAAAACGTACCTCGACTTGGCGCAGGTATTTGAAAATGTCTACCACATATTCACTGACCATCAAGGGATCATCAGCATCGTCGGCATCAAGATCGTCCCATGGTGAGTTTTCGGGGTCGGCCTCAGGTTCGTCGGCATAAGCCTCAAGCTCAGCGGCGATGCGGGCGGCAATAACGGCTTCTTCGGCCTCTCGAGGGTCTTCCGGCGCTTCCGACGATGTGCGTCGTCTCTTCAGGTCGCGGTGATCCTCAACATCATCCTCCTCGGGCTGGACTTGAGCTTTAGAACGAGATTCACGAGTCGAAAGTCGCTTGGCGGGTTGGCGCGCATCCTTCGTTGGGAGCGATCCGCGCTTGATTAGACTTGGTATCGTAGGAGGATCTACAGCCATTGCATGTTCTTCTTTCGCGGGGGCGGACTTTTCCTCTTCTTTAGGAGGAAGAGACACATCCTTCTCTTTTTTGGTGACGCGACTAGCAGCTGGTTTAGCTACTTGCTTTGTACCAACTGTTCGCAAAGGCTGGCGGGTGGTAGGTTTCGTCTTCAAGACGACACCATCGAAGGCCTCCTTGGTGTTTTCTTTCTCCTTCCCTTTCGTTGCAGCCGGCTTGGATTTGTTGTTGACTGCGACCTCCCCGAGAGCTTCACGTTTGCGCTTGACAGCAGTTGGGTCCGGCTTAACGTCACCACCGGCGATTGCTTTTGCCCTGGATGCTGCTGTCGCACGGGTGACCCCGCCGAGCCCAGAAGCGGCGGGAGCAATGCCAGTGGTAGATGGAGGCTTGCTCCTAGTTGCGATTCGTGAAGGTCGAGCATTTGCATTTTCATTGTCCTTAAGAGCAGTTGCACGGGTTACCCGGACTGCACGACGTGTCTGTGAGCTAGTCAGCGGGGTCGATGGTAAAAAAAAAAGAGATAGTAGAACATACTGGTATAGCTGATGACATAGCGACCAGTCCGTGGTATGGGTGAATGAGGAGGGGACTGTAGGTGGTCGCAGATAATAGGATGCAATCGCGGACACTCAAACGACGAGGTCTATCCAACAACACGTGATCAACAACAAAATACGCGCAAGCAAAACAGCGCGTCGGTCACATGTGCGTCGCGCTAGCGTACAATGTCTCATTGTTCGTTCCACGACGCGTCTTTACGATAGTCACAATTACCACATATTTCTTCTAACTACAATAACCCTCAGATCCCCCGTAAATTACTCAATCGACACTGCTGCCCCGTATACAGCACCAAGCCTCATGCTTGATCCATCCTGTGTATATGACAATAACTGGACCATGTGCTGAACCCCTGACCGTAAAATGACGGACACTTCCTGGACACGAGTTAATTATTCCCCAGCTCATCAATCCCTAGCGCCGTAGGCGCAGCTCCTGATGACCGCTTCCCCGCGTACCTAACTGACTTTGACCAAGCTTTGGCCAGGATACTAGTGCCCGAGGTGACACTCTCGCTTTTCAATGAACCTGACACTCACCTTATCGTTTGCAAGCACACAGGATTTATTTTATCACTGGATGGGGATGTATCGCCCCTGCAGGTAGCATTTCCAAGAGTGGTACCTTCTATAACTCCCCGCGGATCATCACACATCGCTCTGGATATGCTTGAATAGTGGAATGGCTATCAAGACGGTGGCACAGATGTTGCATAACGACGACTCCTATATCGACGAGAGTATTCGAAGTAGTGTGAGTAGCTTTTGCAGTTATCCAAGTTGTCTGCCCATGAACTTTCCTCAAGGATTAATCGGGGATAATACGTTACTGACCCCACTCCGGGTCTTCGTTCCCGGCACATTGTTCTAATCCACGCAAACAAGGCTATTGACAAACTGGGACCCATGACCACACGCCACACACTCGTACCTGATCAAGCAGTCTTCTCCAGCTGCTTTGTCTTGATCTTATCCGTGCAGAATCGATGTATGCACGCCACTAGCATTCTGCGGATTCTGCAGGAATCGTCGCAGCTTCCCCTCCCCTCCCTGACTCTCCGATCATAGTTTACGAACGTTAAATCTGGGGATAGCTTCTATATACAGATGGACAGAACGCCGTCACAGCCTCCACCCACTCAACCGTTGCCACCGCCACGTCAAATCCAAGGACAGGTTGAGAGTCCCTTCCCGACTTCTCTAAGTCCAATCTCGCCCATTCCGCGCTACCCTCCTACAACTTCTTCGAGCTCGACAGCATCAACAGCCTCAAACTCGCTCTCTCCACCTCAGTTTCTCTGCAGCCCCAATGCTTCGATTTCACCCAGCCATTTTCGCTCCAACTCCGGAGCAGCTAACCGGGTACCTCCTAGTCAAATGCCTCCCCACCGATTCCCTTCGAGCCCCATTTCTCCAAGTCAGCCTCATCCCAGCCAGACTCCTTCTGGTTCATTTCCTCCTACTCAATTCGTTCTTCATCACGCCGCTTCTCCAGGTACTATTTCCCAGACTCCAATCTCTCCAAGCCCTGTTCGTTCGAACATAGCTGTCCCCAACCCAAGTTTCCCAACCCAAACACCTCCCCACCAAATTCCGATACACCAGCCTCCTGGACCTCCCAACCGAATCCCTCCAAGTCAATTCCCGCCAAATCAACTCCCACATCCTAGTCAGCTTCCTCCTAACCAATGGCCCACCCGAACCCCGTTCTCAGATCAAGGATCTCCTTCCCAATTTCCTCCGAACCTTAGTCCAAGTCCAAGTTACATTCCAAGTCACACTCTGAATCCCAATTTGAGCATATCTTCATTCCCGTATCCTCATATCCAGCCCAATCTCATACCAAATCCTGCTGACAACCCAACTCCAAATGTCTCTCCGAACTCAATCCTGAACCCATTACCAAATCCCATCCCAAACACAATACTAAATCCCATCCTGAGCCCCGGTTTGAATCCTTTGTCAAACTCCGTCCCGAACCCTCGATCCTTGGCCGTAACAAGCTTCAGACAGCCCGATCCTTCCAACGCTTCTTTCGGCAGTGGAGGGGGTAGTACCCGCACAGGTGGTACTAGTAGTAATCCGCACGTCGATGCCTACATTTCCCAAGTCGAACGTCACTTCACCGGTCAACCTATCCTGTTCATCGAGTTCCTAATCCTGCTGAAACAACTGAACACGGGCAAGTGAGCAATGTCTGCTGCCACTCGCGATATAACAATGAAATTACTAAAGGAAGTACGTTTAGGATTGAACCAAAGCAATTTGTTGAAAGCATGGACGGTCTGTTTGGTGGACGTGCGGACTTGCTGTTGGGGTTGGGGACGTTCATCCCACCACAACATCGACATGTGATCTACGCCAAGGTAGAGGCTGCAACGATAGCCCATCAGAACGCAGAAATTAGTCCCAGTGCTGGTTCGTGCCAACGCTTCTGTACGTGTGATGAAGTTGGTAACGAAAGTAGTCGCAGGACCTAGTCCTGCACCATCGACGTACCGAAGCCCCACTGTGGATTACTTGGTGAAAGTAAACGACATGGTTGATGTGGATACTTGGAAGTTGCTGCGCGTGATCTTGGAGAGGTATTATTCGAACTTGAGTAATACGTTGATACAGGTGCGTGATCGAATTGAGTGCCTAGTGAAGAGCTTGGACCGATGCATTGATCTGATGTATAGCAAGAAGCTATCTCTCAACTCGAACATATTCTGAGGGATTACCCCGATCTGCAAAAGGATTGTAAAATGCTATTGGTGGGTGACCATTTCGAAGAGTAACCTGGCCCTTAAACAATGCACCTCACCTTCAGTGATCTTATTGCTTTCGTGCTTTCACATGCTCATTGAACCATGCGATGCTTTATATGCTTTGAACTTGCTTTGAACTTGTCAACTGTCAGTACACTAATAGTTATGAACATTAATAGCTTGAATCAAACACGTAACTTGACCTGAAACGTCAACGTCAGTCCCCGGATCTATCAATTGCGCCTGCCGTATATCGTAAAATACGAGCTAGCACTTTACCACCCGGCATCCAGCGCTCCTAACGACCTCTCGTTGCTGTCTCCAACCCAGAAAGAGGTTCATTCATGCCCTGACCCGTTCGATGCTTATTAATTTATGGTCACTCACGACCCACCCCCTGCTGCTGCAGCTCTCATATATCCATCTTTGATTGACATAAGAGTGTGAGTCATTTCGGTCATCTAAACAGCCATTGATTCGGAGCTCAAGCGGCTTGAAATCGCTATTTAAATAACCAGCTTCACGAAGCTGTTCCTTACACCCTTCTTGCAACGATATGCAGAGTGACAAGCCGGACTCAGAACCAAAGACGAAAGAGACCTTGAGAGGATTCGAAGGGCTCCCCATTGACGTGACTTCGAGAATCAAAGATGCGATGGCTTACATAGAGGCGGTGAAAACTCGGTTTGAGAAAGACAAACCAGAGGTGTATGACAAGTTCCTGGACCTAATGAAGGACTTCAGAGATCAACGGTGAGCATCCTTTTTGCGTTACGCATTAGTGGGCTATTACTAGTAGGATGTGCGTACAGTATCGATGCCATTGGCGTCACTATACACATCACAACGCTTTTTGAGGGACACCCCGACCTCATTACCAGCTTTGAGAAGTTCTCGCCTCTCGGGGGTCCGACCATAGGCTCAACTTCAGAGTCAGTGACAAAAGGGAAGGAGGGCGAGAGCGACGATCATAGTGAAGGACCTGGCACAGCAGGTCTTGGAGATGGTCAGTCGCGTATTAAACGTTGATCCCTAATATTTTTCATGTTCAACTGATCTATGGTGTGCATCTATCTATTTAGGATCACAGCTTGGGGCATCTACTTCTGTTCAAGCGGTAGATGAAACGCCAAAAGTCACGGTAAAACCAACGATTGAGTATCTACAGAGGGTCAAACAACAATGTAATGCTGCGACTTGGGAACAGTTCGTGGATATCCTGGCCAGGCAATGGAAGAGTCCTGGCACCGTTGATGAGGTAAGAGTCATGGCAGCCAGTTCAATGCATACAAGGATTGCTGATGCGTGAGGGGTCAAACAGGAAGAGATGATTAGGGATGTAGAAAAGCTATTTGAGGGCCATCCTGAGCTTATACCTGAGTTTCGACCATTTCTGGCAGAGACAGAAGTGAAGAAGACTACGTCGGAGAGCAATTCTTCCAAGAAAGCTTCAGATAATTAGGGATGGCCGTTCTTGACGTGAATGTTGAACGACGAGGGTAGATAGGGGCATGGGAACAATGATCTCATGACAGTCCGTATATGAATTTGTAATCTATCATCCAATGATTGACGACTTAGTGAGAACATACTCCTATCCGAGAATCCGCTCCAGTTATTGATTCTCTGGAACGACTATGTCCACTCCGGCCCCGTTTGTTACATCTCCTCACAGTTCCAACACTCAAATTACGCGCCTAACGTCCATCTCTTCCCATCTTAGGAATCGCCCAAAGATCGTCATCACTAGATACTTAGGCCCAGAAGCGTCGGCATTAATACAGCCTAGGGACTCATTCGAGGTTCTGACGGTGATAAATACTTCGGAACGTGGCGATTAGAACTCAACCTCTCGTTCAGATTGTTCAGTGGTCGGAAGATAAACCTTGTGGGAAGGATTGGATTCTGAAGAATGTGCTGGGTGCCGCCGCACTAATTGTCACCGTTGCCGATAAAGTGAGTTCTGCGGTTGGTTGCTTCTTCCGATGAAATTTGAAGTCTTTTAGGTAGATAAGGATATCCTGGATGCAGGTATCCCAGGCGCTTGGTCAACGTTGTGAGGTCCTAACTCGGCCTTATAGCTGGCAGCACTCTTCAGGTCGTTTCGACAATGTCAGTTGGTTACGGTTAGTGCGCCCCACGTATAACCCAAAATAATCGTTCACACCCTCATACTATGGCAGAACACCTCGACGTGCAAGCCATTTCTTCTCGAGGAATTAGGATCGGGTATACGCCTGAAGTTCTGACCGATGCTGGTACAAGCATATGTCAGTTATCACAACCTTGACTAATTGCTTTCCTCAGTTGCCGATATCACTGTTATGCTGGCTCTTATGGCAGGAAGAAACGTTCGCGAGACGATGCGAATAGTCGACGAAAGTAGAGTGCGAGACTCGCCTGCTTTTCCCTGCCCATCTTATTGACTATCATCTTCAGTGGCCAAACTATAGCTGGGCACCATTTTTATTCTGCGGTCCTCAACTAGGTTCCTCCCCAGTCTCTCCAAGGCGAACGGCCGGTTTCATCGGTTTCGGAAGGATAGCCCATGCCACTCTCGCCCGCCTCATTCCCTTCGGCATCACCGACTGCGTATACGCTTCAAACCCACACTCCAAACCTGACCCTGAATGCGATGAAGCACTACGCCAGAAACTCGGGTTGCAAACACTTCGTCGTGTGGAATTAGGTCATCTTGCTCAAGAGAGCGACGCAGTATTTGTACTTGCGCCTGGCGGACCTTCGACATATCACATCGTGAACGAAGCATTCTTGAAGAAGATGAAGAAGACCGCGATTCTTGTCAATGCTGCTCGCGGGTCCCTTGTTGATTCTGACGCTCTGGCGAAAGCATTGAGGGAAAAGTGGATTTGGGGCGCAGGTGTGGATGTAGTTGAAGGTGAACCCAATGTCACTCGAGACCACCCCCTAGTTAAAGAACCACGGTATGTATGTGTTGCCCTTTTCATTTGCGAGGGGACTGATCCACAGATAGTTGCGCGGTTATTCCTCACATCGGAAGTGCGACTACAGAAACAAGGATCGGAATGGCAACCCTGGCTGTCGAGAACGCGATGGCGGTGCTCACCGGAGAGCCAATGCCCAAAGAACTGATCTTGTAATACCTACTATTAGTAGAAACATGGCTCTCAAGGACCTCGGATAAATGCTGAGGCCATGGTTTGTCTAACAGGTTAGGGAACGAATATTCCGGCTTGGATAATTTGACTAGGGCATGCGCTCGAAAACCAACTCAATCGTGCCTGCACTGGAGCCAGACATATACACAAAATCTACCCTTTGGAAGATGTGGGTAATGTTTTTGTAACCGGTAAGCTCGCCTTGGTCTACAGCCACTTCGTCGAAACGCTGTCCCCCGGAATCCCCGGCAGTCGCGGAGAAAAAGACAGATCCCGCCTCCACTAGCCCTCCTACTGATGATGTGCAGACTGGGAAGAGGCTGTACTACTTGGTTGTCCGCCCGCTTTCCTGGAAATGGGTTAACCGGCACCTCCCAGCACTGCCCCTGTCATCCCGTTGCAACGTCGTCACGTTCTTCCGACAAATCATCCCAGGTCCTTTCTCCGATATCATTGGGCCACCGTGCATACAATGGTTACCGATCTAAATCTTCCGAGTTATCCGGGAATCGTTTCAAGGATGCGCTCGGTAGAACGGCAAGACTCCTGCTCAGATGATACTCATTGGTAACCAACGGAGGTGACTACAATGATTTCCTCCTCAGTACGAGGCGCCTTCCCCGGGACTCGGGAGTGACCTATGATGCATTCTGTATGCTGGCAAATGCAACGTAGTGACACCGCCCAGATGATATGCCTCTCGATTTATAGTGTCGTAAATACCACGAGTCCCAACCTTTTGAAGACTTCCGACCTCTTTCAGTGCTTCCCATATTCTGGGTTTGGCCTCTTATGAAGGGGATATGGTTTATAATGGAAGCGAGGCAATATTCCGGTATATTAAATCAGATCATACATAATGCGGGAGGTAAGTACAGGGTGAACATAGGAAAATTAGGATATAGTGCTAAATCTAGAGCGCAACAACCATCAACTTCATAGGTACCTTTGGCTGGCCACAACATCCTCCCCTGGATTCCTTGGTCGACGAGGACGAAGAGCCGAGGGATGACAAAGACGCTGTGGACGGGTCATTCCGGGTCAACTTTTGGGATTCAGCAAAGTTCGACTTGGAGATGGTGAGTGCACGGTCCCCTCGCATAAGAATCACTTCTGTCTGACGTGGAATGAAAAAGTACTGTGTCAAGGTAAGTAGGTCGGTGGTAGATCCAGTGTTTCATGGTGAACTCACCTGGTTCCACGCGTTGATGAGGTTGATTGCACGGGCAAGCTTCTCCTTGCGCATCTTAGCTTTGATTGCTTCACTGATAAAGAATGCTATCGGGGAGAGTGAATATGATGTAGCGACGTGGGAGATTGCAGACGAACCTCCGGGACCAAAACCGAGAGCGATGGGAATAAAGAGCGTTTTGTTCTTCGTGCAGTTGGACAATGCCGTACAATCCTGCAAATCCTGCATAAACCTAAAATATAGGTTCACATCCACACTCAGAACTACTAACTGAGCGACCAGGACGTACCTATTCCAATCAGCTGCGCTGATATCCCTCCGCTCAAATGGGTGCGGAGCTTCAGATGAAGGCGGTAACTCCAGGGAAAATCCCTTATCCAACGCCTTTCCAGACCCCTCGACCAAGACAGTCATAGGCGCGAAGGGTACGAGAGTTTGGGTACTAACAGCCGCAATACGCGAGAATGCAGGGGGAGGTTCCGCATAGACTTTAGAGTCGGTGAGCGGTTCCTTGGAGGTGTTGGAGTGTGCATCTATGTGGCGACGCTTCTCATCGTGGATCAACGAGTCGGAGCGGCTGGATTCATATGGGGGCGGAGGCGAGGTAGTACTTGTGCTTTCCCGACGGGAGGTGGTGGTGGTACGGGAGGTAGGTTGAATTGAATCGCTGAGGACGATCATGAGTGAGTATCAAGAGACGATCGGGTAGCAGGTGTGGGTGAGGCTAGGTAGCGATAATCCTCTTTACCTTGCCTAATTATATCCATGTGGGCAGATGCACAGTGACTGCGGTTTACAAGCTTGTTGGCTGTAGACGAGATCTATATCACAGGGCCGAGGGGTAGCTCGGTCTTGGACCTTAGGATAGAAGGGGTAAAAGTGCTGCGGCTGGGAGTGTATCAGTGTGATAGCACCACGGCACTGGTGTGACACCGCCTTGGGCCTGCTGGGCCGCAAGGGTTAGACTCGAGGGCGGTGGAGTTATTGTGTTATACATATACTACATCGTAGCGGCACGCAAACGCGCCAGTCCCTGACTCTGAGACTCGTTCAAGCAAATACAAAATATATCGTCGAGACTGGCCCTCTATAGAGCAATGCAGACATGTTTTGCGTAGGGTCAGACCATCAATCGCGATGATAAAGCCGAGCTGATCAAATGTATTCAACAGTACAGGTAGGGGTGAGAAGACCAAGTATGACGTGCGCACAGACCCTTACAGCGACTCAGATGATCTTTGACAGTGAATTGAAGAGCCGGACAACGGTAGCATCACAAGTCGCAAATATGTCATTGTTGTATTCGGAATAATATAATGGATCATAGTAGTTTCTATAGCAGCAGTATCATGGAACTTGTAAGGAAAGTTTATGCATAAAAAGGGGAAACGGAGTAGAGTGAGTGGGGAAAATGAGCGATATTCACGAAAGAGTATCTACTACAGCAGAGTGTAAGGTATTTCAATCAAAGGAATCGAATAGCGAGTATTCTACGATATTCTGTAACTACGAAAGGGTCCTGAAACCCATGGTTTTGGATGAAGGGTGAGCCCTCTACTCTACGAAAGGAATGGCGCTAATTATTTACTAAAGGGTTGTCAGCGCAATCAGAAAAGGGAAGAAAGGAAAAGGGAACCAAGCCAATCATACTTCCTCGCCACCTCGTCGACGTAGCCATGTCGGCACCCCTACAGTGTTATGAGGAGGGCAGTCGACCAACTCAACGCAACAGTGCAGCGCGGCCAGTTTGTAGACGAACATGGTACAACCTGGAACAACAAATTGACGTTAGAAAAACAGAAGAAAGGAAGACAGAAAGACAGAAAATGGGATATACGCGCGAGGATCAAGGGGAGCGTAGAGACGACCACGCAGAGCCTACAGCAACGACGAAGCAAAAAGAGAGGACAAGCCTCATTGGCTGCACAAGCTGTGGTTCCAAGATCTGGGCCTCTATTACGGTCCAGGACGTCCCAGCCACGACGGGACAGCCACTTCACTTTGATTGTTGCTTACGGCGCTTGCGGAATTAAGCACACGTCGGCAGTGGCAAGATGTGGGTAGGAAAGTACCATTCTTACACGACAGAACCCTCCTCTTTGCTTCACAGAGTAGGGGATATTATTAGATCAGTTATGCGTATACAATGGCATGATGTACAAGCGGTAAGTAGTATCCTCTTCCTCCTTCGCTTTACCCTTCCCGCTGCTGGATTCCGCGCCTGGTGGGATGAAGGTATTACCTGACCACCCCGGTGTGCTCTCGTTGCGAGAGACCGGGGGTTTGTCGAGGCCGCTCAGCCTCGTCATACCATGCATAAGAACAACTTCTATGTGGCGTGGACGGAAGAAATGCTGGTGACACGAGGGTTTAATGAGAGGCGGTGCATACAGGAGATAGGTTAACGAACGTGGTTCCAAAGGTCAATGACATTTCCGACATCTTTTGCCTTCCCTTTTTTCATTTGCTGGCGAATCATATGGGCGCTCAATTGTCCTTAACACGAACATATTCAGAAACAGTCATCCAGTGTTCGAAATTGATTCTCTCACCTACGATCGGAAGAATAGAAACGATGGGGATATGTGCCAAATGTTCTTGCTTCTTTGTCAGTTCCCCAGCAGTCTTGACTTCTTGAAGAAACCTAGCAGGGGTCACCGCATAATGAGATCCCCTCTCAGCCCAAGGAGCAATGCGCAGTCGGCGTACCTTAACCAATCCGATTCCGTAATGTCATGTGAAGCGAATGGGTGAGGCGTGGTCCTTGAAGGCGGTGGCAAAGCGGGGAAACCTCGTGTCAGGTATTGTCCATTTGCCAAGAGGAATGTAGGTTCAAATGGGGGGTAGTCTTGCTGAGGTGCTTGTCGAGAGAACGAAGCCACGTCTTGCTCAGTGGCGGGAAGAACTGCGTAGGGGAGGGTCGACGCAGAGCTTGTCGACGCGTATTGGCTTCCGGAGGTTTCTGGAGCCGACCGTTTCCCATTTGCGGTACTTGATTCGCCCGTAGACTGGTCGGATTGGGCATACGCCGGAGGAGGAGCGTATGAGGTACTTGGTTCCACCAGCGGCGGCGAGGATGAAGGCTGTGGTGACACTACCTCGCTAGACGAGTGCTCATTCAGAGCAGCCTCAGCCTCAATGCTCTCGCGAAAGGGATTAGAGGACTTTGAGGGATCGACAATCATGTTAGGAGGCGTGGGAGACGACCAAGGTCGTATACAGGTTAATTAAGAATTTATGTCTTTTCACACGATCGCATAGCCGTGTGCTGTGTAGCTGGCTGCCGATCCCAGGCATCTTACCAACCGGGAATACGGCCCAAGAGCACAGCCAGCTTTCCAGGGGTGAGGCCCATCGGTCCTGCGAACAGGAATGCGATGTTTATCAGCCCTGCGTCCAGAAAAGGATCGAGAAGACCATACGTACGTTTTAATCCCGGACGCAGCACTGCGCTTCGTGTACAACACCTGGACATCAAAACATCAAAAGCTAGCACCCTCGTACAGCGAGCGCTAGCGCGTTTGATCCAAATACTAAAAATAGAATGGTTATTTTCAGACTCCGAAGTGAATTTGCTACGTGTTGGCAAGTCTCGCCCTTCGAACTTATATTAAGGTGGACAGAGGGCGCAAAGAAGCTCAGATGCAAGTGCCTCGAGCTCTTACCGAAATAGGGTATCAAAAAATAACCTTACAGCAAACAAGTTGACGAAGTCGGCTGTATAAAAGCAACGGGAATAGTAGGGGTCGAGGGGTATGGTAGGCCGAAGGAGCGCAGGCGTGGGACCAGTGGAGCCTTAACTACAGTTAAAGAAGGGAGGATCCCCGAGTATCTGGTAATAAAACTGAGATAAACACAGGACTCTCCATGAACCCATTAGTCTGAGCGACAGGAGAGGCAGTGTGGTAATAGTACGCTTGACTGTGCTGGTGGCGGTGGCAGCGGGATTAGCGTTGCTTGAGGCGGTGGTACCAGAGGAGGTCAAGTCTGTATCTGATGTTGGGGAGACTGACTTCAGAGTTGGTGTGGCGGACCAGATGTCGGAGCTTATCCTGATGCTACTTGGTACTAAAGGATCTAATCGTTATTTGGCAACGAGGAGAGTTACAGAGTCTATTTTCTCCGGAAATCACAAAAACAGAGTCGTAAGGAGCTTTCCTTTGTTTGTTGCATTACAAGTCAGAAAATCGGATACTGGCGGCCCTTGGGATGCACGATTATCGTTCTCTTGTCAGTGAAATGCTCAACGTCGAACCTGCCGTAACCCGAAGAACCCCTATGAAGAGAATAATATATGAATCAGTCACGGACACAGGTAGTCACCACGACGATCTCTACGCACGAGAGTCCGACTAGGCTGTCAGTTGGGTCGGAGTGTAGCGTCACTCCGTTGATGTTTACAGCTCCTTCGGTGATAGCGTGAGCAAGTGTTGGAAGAAGCATAGTGTCAACCGTGGAACCCACCATAACGCAGCTGGAATGCGATTTCATGGGCCTTTGCTATATCGGCTGTCCATACAGACGAAGTCAAGGAGTACGTGGATGCATTTGCGAGTTCAATTGCTTCGTCAACGGTTTCGAAGGTGGCGAAAACGATCACTAAGAGATTTGTGTAAAAGGGTGTGTGAAAGAATAAACAAGTAAATTCACTGCACCTGGCCCAAACGATTCTTCGTCCCACAATGGCATACCTGGTTTGATGCCCCTGACTAGATGAGGCTGGATGACGGCTTTATCTCTTGTGAGATCACCCAGCAAAACCTCGGCCCCAGCTTCCTGGCTCTTCTTGAGCACGTTGACGAGACGTTCGGCAGATTTGTCAGAGAAAAGCGGCCCTAGTTTGGCACTGGTGTCCACAGATGTATCACCGGCCCTGAGGTCCTTAACAATCTCGCGGACAGAGGAAATGAAAGTCTCTGCGATATCCTTATGGACAATGACGCGTTCAGTCGACATGCAAACCTAAACCCGAGAGTAACATGAGCATGGTCCTGAGTAGTGAGGTTGGGATGATCGTTACCTGGCCTGAATTGGCTGTTGCACCGAAGGCAACTGCTCTTGCGGCTTCCTTTAGATCAGCATCTTGCAGTATCTGTCAGTCATAGGTTAAATTTAAGACCTCTATTATTGTCCGTGGTTGGAGTGACGTACAATAGTTGGAGCTTTGCCACCGAGTTCAAGAACACAAGGCTTGAGTTGCTTGGCAGCCTCCATCGCGATAATCTTCCCGACTCGGTCACTCCCAGTAAACTGTAGTAAATAAGCGGTTGAGCTAGATTCCACAGGATAAGACACGTACATTGACATGTCGGATCTGAGGATGTGCGATTATCTCGGAGACCAGCAAAGGGGCGTTCGCTGGAGAAACAGAGATACAGTTGAGGACGCCGTTGGGGAGACCCGCCTCGTGAAAGATTTTGGTTACGAGGTAGTGAACCCTTGGAGTGAGCTCAGAGCCTTTGAGCACAACAGTGTTTCCACAAAAAATGGGGATGGCCACTGCTCGAATGGTTAATACTGCAGGGGCGTTCCAAGGAGCGATGGCAAGCCTGCGATGTGAAGAATGAAACACGGCAATAGCCGGTGAGCGGGAAATGCATACAGAACACCTTTCGCCCTGCGCTGTGCGAATACTTGGGCCCCTGGGAAAGTTGCAGAGGGAAAGTACTCGCCCCTGAGCTTGTCGACGAGTCCTGCTTGCGCACGGAGGTAGTTGCTGAGTGGGACTGTATCAAAGACACTCCAGTAAGGTGCAAAAGCAGCTTCTTGTTGGTTGGTCTGGGCTAGAAGTTTGGACCAATGTTCGCTGGCGAAAAGATCCGCGGCCTTGAGAAAGATGTCGCGTCTGTCGATAAGTCGACTAGTCTCCCAAGTTTCGAGAGCTTTAGACGCAGCATCAATAGCGTCTCGACAGTCTTGACTGGTCGCGGAGGCAGCTGTCCCAACTAGGGTTCCAGATTGTGGCCTCCGGACTTCGAAAACATCAGAACTGCTTGACGGACGCTCCTGGCCATTGATGATGAGAGGTGTGAAGGGAACTTGGGCCATTGCGCAACTGAGAAAGATGGAAGGGTGATCACCAAGACGATTACATTATATAGAATATAAGGGGACACAGGACTATAATAAGTCGAATGCCATTTGAAGAGAACTTGGTAACGGGATGGGATCCGCATCCTTGGTTAAATAAGGTCGTCCGTTCAGGGCCAGTCCACAAAAATGGCTTCACGTGACGGAAATGATACGCACGTGATGTCGAGGAAAGTGATCGGCGCACAGACCAGAACTTGTTCTTTTCCTGGTCTTCCTGGTCCTTCCCCTCGCTCAGCTACTTTGAAATCACCCTCCATGGATGTCCAGGACAACAGGCAGATGACTGTAGACGAAGCACCTCCACCTCCGCCAGAAACGAGCGCAAGACCGCCACCTCCCCGGACGGAAACACCCCGACGCAATCCCGACGTAACTGCCCAACCTCCGGTCCTCGAGCCTCGTGCAGAGTCCGAGGGCATATATCCCCCACCCCCGGAATCCAAACCCCAGAAAGACGTCGAGATGGGCAGGCCCTCTCCGATACCAATGGACGCCGTCCCAAACCCCCCTGAGCCACAACCAGCCACATCTCTGGCTGTGGACGAACTACCCCCTGTCCAGCGGTCCGGTAGACAATCGCCTGTCGATCCTCAAAGCTATCCTTCGATGGACCGTCCGCTCAATGTCACCGATGCCCTCAGCTACCTCGACGCGGTCAAAAGCCAATTTCATGACCAGCCTGACGTCTACAACCAATTTTTGGACATCATGAAAGAGTTCAAGCACGAGCTGTGAGTGTTACCCTCGTCCTTACGATGCCGCATGACTAATACTTTTGAAGAATCGATACTCCTGGCGTCATCAAGCGTGTATCACAACTCTTTAATGGCCATTCAGCCCTTATCCAAGGTTTTAACACATTCCTCCCGGTTGGTTACCGCATCGAGTGTTCTACAGACGCACATGATTCCAGCTTTATAACCGTCACTACACCAACGGGCACTACTATGCAAACTACAAACAATGGTCCAGGACGGGGACCAATACTCTGGTCAGTGGGGCCGGCGTCCGGATCTAACATTGGTGGGCCATCTTCGTGTTAGAACATTATAATGATAGTTGATCAACATTGTAGTGCCTCCAGAACCCAGCGTGCGACCTCCGTCACCAGACACCAATGGTGCCTATAGTGGCCAGGCTATCGAGCCGGCTGTTCAATATGTGCAAAAGATCAAGAACAGATGTGACCCCGAAACCTATCGCCAGTTTTTGGACATCCTATCCCGCTACCATCACGAACCTGAAACCATTGACGAGGTATAACCGACATTCATGTTTATAGCTATCTCTGACACTGCTGTAGGGAGAGGTTTCGCGACAAATCGCACGCTTGTTCAAGGATGCTCCAGATCTTAGAGCCGACTTCCGGGTCTTCATGCCAGAACAAAGTCGGCAACTGCTCGACGAATCGCCACCTCGGGCTTCCCCTTCTCATCGGACCGGGACACCGCTAAATGAGGGGAGGAACAAGAGAAAACTCGATGCTGTCGCCAACTCGGTATCGTTGCCTACAAAGCGGAAACGTAAGGTTCCAGAGAAGGAGATTGCCCCACCCAAACCGGTACAGGTCGTCACGGTGAGCACCCGTTCATGTTGTCCTCCTAAACCGGAGTCTCATAGACAATAGCCCAAACCTCCTGCAAGTTCGGAACGCACAACTCTTGGTTATGGGAACAAGAATATCGCAGGACCCTCTTCCCCGCACATTCCACAAAATCAACTTCCACCTGCCGCGCCACGTCCTCCTCTTCCTGTTGATGAGACGCACTTCTTTGAACGCGTCAAGCGGGCTCTTGACAATCGGGACACATACAACGAATTCCTCAAAGTTGTCAACCTCTTCACGCAAGATTATATCGACACAGCCAGATTAGTCAAGGAATGCAAGCATTTCCTTGGGGATGGGGATCTGTATCGACAATTCAAGGAGATTCTTGGGTGGGACGAACTTAAGGAGCGAGAGTATTTGATGGCCGAATTCCAGAACAATTGGACGAAGCCGACACCTGTGCAGCTACCAAGCCGCGTGAGCCGCATGGATCCCAGCGTCAAGTATGGTAGTTACCGACGGCTGTCTGCCAGTGTGAGTATTCCTGCAACGGGCTTGTGACGATAATTGCTAAGTGTGATAACAGGAAGCAAATGTCCTGTGTTCTGGTAGAGATGAAATGTGCCGGTCGGTGCTCAATGATGAATGGGTTTCCCATCCAACATGGTCCAGCGAGGACTCTGGTTTCATCGCACACAAGAAGAACATCTATGAAGAGGCGCTGCATCGGAGTGAAGAGGAACGACACGAATATGACTTCCATATCGAGGCTATCACCCGAACGATCTCACTGCTAGAACCCCTGCACAACAAGATCTCCCAACTCAGCGCTGAGGACCGCGCGAATTTCAAGCTCAAACCGCACATTGGGGGGTCGTGGAAAGCTATCCATACTCGCGTGATCAAGAAGATCTACGGGCGGGAGCTTGGACTGGAGGTCATCAACTCAATGCAGGAGTCGCCCGTACTCGCAATCCCCATCGTTCTCAAACGCTTAAAACAGAAAGAGGAGGAATGGAAGCGATCTCAGCGGGAATGGAATAAAGTCTGGCGAGAGGTCGACGCGAGGAACTATACCAAGAGTCTCGACCACCAAGCAATCGTATTCAAAACGAGCGACAAGAAATCCATCACGACCAAAGCATTGGTCAGCCAAATCGAAGGAGCGCGGGAGGAGCAGATGGCCAAGCGCGCGTCCTTGATCGATCCGTTGTTTGCGAGGACACGGCCGAGACATCAACTGGAATACGTCATTGACGATGTGCGGATTCTCCAAGACGCGTTGAAATTGACGTTTTCGTTCCTTGACCGGACGCAAGGCCAAATTAATTTTGCGGAGCGGAAGAGGATTGAAGGGTTCCTGCGATCTTTTGTTCCGCTGTTCTTCATCCTGGACCCTGTGGTGTTCAATTCAGCATTCACTGTACAAGAAACGAACGAGAGTGATGGAAGTGATGATGTAACTGATGATGTGGAGGTGTCTAGTGCCGCAAGCGGTTCACGGGGTGGTAGAGGGCGGAAGGGTGGGAATGTGTCGAGTGGGGGTGATTTGAGGAAGAAGTTGCTGAAGAGTGAACAGGCGAAGTCTACGAGTCGGAAAACCCGCGCTCAGGAGGCGGCAGCGTCACCTGCGGGTTCGAGACTGGCATCCCCGGTGTTTGAGAATGATGATTCGGCGGCACAGGCTGCGGTGGCGAATAAGAGGAAGAGGAATATTTTCTTTACGAATACGACGTTCTATGCTCTGCTGCGATTGATCGAGGTGAGTGGTTATTTACTTGATGAATGAAGCCAGTTGAGTTGATCGGCACAACGTTCTAGTTGCTATACTCCCGATTATACTCGTTCCGGAACCTTGCCGCCAAACTTGCGAAAGAAGTTCTCGACCAGCGTTATCCAAGCAAAGAGGCCATTGCTGCTGGGATGGCGCCTCAAGCGCACGAAACGCTTGCAAGCTTTGGAGAACGGGCAAAGAACCCGGAGCATTTCTATGAGCTTCTTCTGGTCTCGTGTGAGCGGTTGTTTGACAATGAGATTGAGCAACATGCGTTTGAGGACCAGATGCGGTATATGTTTGGAACCAAGGTGCGATTTAGTGTGCTTTTCACCGTTAACGCTTGTTCAAGGTTGTGGTAGGAGGCGTACAAAATCTTCACGGTCGACAAGGTCATCGGCGGGATCATCAAGCAAGTCCAAGCTGTCATCGCTGATTCGAGAAGCCAAGAACTCCTAGAGATCCTGAAGCGAGAACGCAGTCTTGCTAGCTTCACATCTCAAGACCAAATCAACAGCCGGAGGAGTGCAGAGAAGATCCTAGGACCTGATGAGAATCTGTTCCGTATTGACTGGGTAGGACTTTGTCCTGATTGCTTGAACGTGCTGCTGAGAATAAGAACGAACAGCTTTCAGATTCGAAAATGATGACGATACAGCTGATTGGCAAGGATGATTCCAGCTTTGATGATGCTGAAGTCTTGACTGGGCGCTGGCAAGCCTATATTGATTCTTATGTATCGGTACGTGCATGTGCTATCTTCTCACCCACTGCACTCACGTTGGGATATAGAGCGAGAATACCGCAGGTGTATCGCAATCCAAAATAAGGCAACCATACCTCCGTCGGTGCGTATTATCCAACGTTGCATCTCTCTTCTAAAATAAATGACCTTGTTCTGTAGAAATATACCTGCGAAAATCCGCGACACTCAACCTGATGTGGTCACCCAAGATGGACAAGAGATCAAAGTTTGTGTGCGGACATATCGACTGTTCTACGTCCCCGAGACGGAGGATTTCCTTTGGAAGTTCCGGAGTAAAGAGGAGATGGAAGAAGCGGCAGCGAATCTGAAGAAGAGGAATGCGCTGAGGGAGAAGTGGATGGACAAATCACGGTTGGCTGTGGTGGCGCCGTCCAATGCGAAGGACAAGATTCCTGCTGCTGAACCTCCCCCTGCCAGTACATCGAAAGAGCCGAGGGAATCGCCAACGCTGATACCTGAACCAGCTGTAACTGTGTGACACTGCTCACCGTGTTCTTAGATTGTTTGGATATATGCTTCCTACTTGTAGTAATGTGGTTTGTAATTGTAGCGATTCGTGGTCTTTAGTTTTCGGTCATTGCTGTGGATGTCTGTCTGATATTTGTTTCTAACTTAAAGGGTTTCTATACATCTTGTTGTCAGCATATTGTCTTGAGTCCGGATGAACTCAAACTTATTCAGTCTGGTTAGTTCGCGTGCGCTCGCACCAATATTGAGCCATCCTTCATAGTCTGAATGGTCTGTTCCATTGCCTCGCTCTTGGATGGAACACGAGATGGACACATAGGAGGTACGCCTTTGGTCGAATCGAGAGCACCCAATGACGCTTGCTAGTGACTCATGTACTAGACGTTGCCATGAACTAACAACAAAGGAACATCAGCTAAAGTCAAGCGATAGAATCACCCGTCCAACGCCAGTCTTTCGTTCCTTCACAACTTTCGTTTTCGCAACACCATCCCTCGACACGAAATCCACAAAGTCCGAGACACCACCACCAACACCAAAGTACAAAACCTTCGCAGCTACGAGACACACGCCCTTTTTGGCGTCTTCCTCCTTGTCACCCTTGGGTTTAGGTGAACAAGCCAACCGCATCGTCTCAACTAGACCCGACAAACTGTCCATTCGATAGATTGTTTCGGAAGTGAGGACGAGGTCAAATGTGTTGGGGTGCAAAATTGGAAGTTGTGTTGCGAATGAGGACCAGGAGCCAGAGAAGAATCTGATCGAGATGTTATAGGTCTCTTTGAGGGAGGTGAGGAAGGCGGACTTGAGAGAGGGCGTTATGGGGAGGTCGAAAGGTTCGGGTGTTGTTGGAAAGGGAAGTGGGCTGTCCGGGTCAGAGTCGGGTGAAGTGGCTTCGGAGGTACGATAGGGTAGGGAGGCCGGAGAGAGATCTGTTAGGAGATGATGTGCGTGAGTTGTTGAGGGGGAAAGCGAGAGTTATTCTTACACCATGTGAGCAGGATGTTGGGAAGGGTGACAAGTTCCAAGACGGAGTCGTTGTAATCTTGTAGGTAGATCGTGGTTTCCGGGTATTGTGCTGCGCCATTTGGCGGCGTAGAAGAGAGGAGGTTGTGTAAGATGTAGAGTGACGGAACAGCTGTTCCACAACCAAGCTGGAAAATAAGCAATTAAGATAAGATAACGATTGAAATTTTGAAATGGTACCTCTAGAATGCCTTTTCCGCGGAATCCCCTTTGTCCTTCGGTTGAATACAAATACTCGACGAGGTCGATACTACACTCCCAAGTCTTAAGCCCGCCTTCATATACACGCGGGACGAGGTCCGAAGGTGCCTCAATGAACTTGAGTGCAGAAGCGTGTCGGTGTTCGCTTTCCTCTCCATCTTTTACGGCCTCTTGTGTGTTTCCTTGCGCCCGCATGTCTGCGACCTCTGTACCTGGAACGGCCTCTGGATCGCTAGACCCACTACCCTCTGCGATCAACTGAAAACGCGCATCGAAAAGATCTCGTCGGCTCAGCGTAACGTTCTTTGCACCATCACACAGAGGTATGGAAAGCGGTGAACAGGATATCAACGAAGGTAATGCGTCAGCCTATCTTTTCTCTTTGCATAAGCCTGGTACCTCGAGAAATTGGGACAATACGCACCAGCTCTTGGATCGAAACTTCTGTGCAAGGATTCTCTGCGGGCAATTTGCCTCCGGAAATTCCGCGTTCTTCGCCTCCCAGTTCTGTGGATTGTTCTGGGGTTATGGAGAGCTCAGAATCATCGGTGAGGTCATCTAAGTCGAAATTGAACTTGAACATGCTCATAGTTTGATCTGCGAGATTTTCTTGCATTGGATTTCATGATACATATGATCACAGGTGTCCTGGAGCGCCACCCAAAACAGTTACAGCTACCAAGTATCAAGGGCACATGGTGTAGTTGGTTATCACGCTCGCTTAGCATCTGCTAAGATTGCGAGAGGTGTTGGGTTCAATTCCC